>MU228013.1:2884779-2896224 GCA_018584345.1 Thuja plicata
TGCAGTAGATTAGATGAATGAATGGCTAAAGAATATAAAAGTGCAGAAATGTTTTAAAGTTTTAAGTGTTACTGATTCACCCCTCCCCTCTCAGTAACTTGGTTAATCCTGAATATTTCCAACAACAAGAATGTGGATCTATGGATATTTTTAAAAGCCGTCAGAAGATGCATTTACAATTACAAGCACAGTTTTATGGGTGAACCTATTAGGGGGCTCTCCCTCCTTGGTGATTTATAGTAAGGTGGGCATCTTACTAGGTGAGGTAATCACTTTCTCTTTTCTCTCTTTCACTTTCATGCTAGTAGGATTAGATCATGAAGCTATGTTATCTATGGTGTTGTTCTTGTCTTACTTATGTAGTCATATATGTTTTCTATGATTAATTGATCTTTATCTTCCATATCTTTATGAATGAATGTTGAGTTAGAATCCTTTGTCTAAGGACTCATGTCCCTAATTTAGTGATATTCTACTTTGTTGCAATCCACCGATGTCTTTCTTCTAACTTTACTATGAGCACATTCGATTTTCATACTGCTACTAAAGTGGGGGCTTAATGTATCATCTTAAAATGGAAGAAGTTCCATGTTAAGAGTGTTTGGCCCTTCGTAGGGGATGTTTTTGACCTCCATCATATCATCCTCCCATTTCTCCGTCATCTCCTGCTTCTGTGCCTGTTCAGGACCATGATTGGGCCTCTCCAGGCACCTCCTACCCCACCTGGCATATTTTCCAGGGGTTCTGGCTCCCTGGGTCAAGGTCAACCTCGACCCTAACCTAGGTCAAGTTTGACCTCAACCCTGACTAGGGTCCCCCTTTCAAAACTAGAAACTTGTCAACTGCCGGGGGTCATCCAAAATTTAGTTTTCCCACTTCTGGGTCGGCTGTTTCGGGTTCCGAAGTGTTGATTCCTAAATTATATTTAATATAGGTCTTTTTATAAGGGAATGGGTCTCATTTGAATTTAATTATCCTATGTCAGCCTCCTTAGAATATTGTGCACTAGTTTCATATAAAAGGAAACCTCTTTCTCTCATTTTCTCTAAGTCTTCCAAGTGCAAAAAGCTCTAATCAAGATTTTGTCAAGAAGCAAAAAGTTCAAGCATCCATTGTTCTACATATTCCCAAGCTCTCAAGGTGTTGAATTCTTCCTCTCAAGCATTCAAGTTCTCCATTGAAGATCAATGATTCAAGCTTTCAAGCCTTTGAAGGAATTAGGTGCAAACATTCAAGATTCATCATTCAAACCCTAGATCTAGCCATCATGGTGGTGTGATCTTCCTTCAAGATACTTTGTGCATCATCAAGACTCATTCATCCTCTCTCCAAGGTGTATTTCAAGCATATAATCATGGAGGTTTATGGTTTCTAAAGTCCATGCTTTCATACTTACATATTTGCTTACATTTGAATTACAATTGCATATCTATTGAATATCATAGCTTCATTGTTAGATTCAATTCTACTACTTGTTAGCATTCTATACTTTATTGATTTCAAGGTTAATTCCTAAATCAGGGTTTGAATAAGGAAAACCCCTCCACCACAACAAACAATCCTCTTTTTCTTGTAGGTACAAGTTTAGAATTGAGATTTGAGACCAGATCTGGATACCTTTTTCGACTTTCTTTCAGACGGCGCGAACAGATTTTCTGTCAGACCTGTGTAGGTCAGGGTCGACATTATTGGGTCAGGGTTGACATTTGTGGGTCAAGGTCAAAATTTTTCATAAGATGACATAGAAATGGAAAAAGATTTCTGGGTTTTGTTCGTCTCTGCGTTCTAGTTCAGGATCAACTATCAAATTTTCCAAAAACATTCTATATACCTCAGAAAACAACATTCTTTGATCTACAACTTTGGAAGGTTGGTTCTTCTTTCTACCCTTTTTAATTACTATAATAAAAAATATTCATTTAATCAATTAACAGAATTTAAGATCCCCTTCTTTGTTCTCTTTTCCAAATAGTTGATTCATTTGTGCATTAACCCTTCTTTTGGGTTGATCAACTTGGATCTTCCATTTGTGCATTTGAGGATAGAAAAAGAGCATCTTATCTTCTCCTTAATCACAATTGCAATACACAATCAATTCAATTCAATTAGATGTAAAGTAGGGTTAAGGAAATCAATATACTCTAAGCAAATCAAACAACAATTAACAAACACTCTCCTTACCCCATTTTTACACCTTTTACAATAGTAAACCAGAGAAGTATCTTAATGTAAAACAAACATATTTATTCCATGAAGACATCACATCATAAAGTAAGAAAGTAATCAAGGAAAGAGATGAAAGAATTTATTGTGATCAATATACCCCTTTGAGGCATGAAAAATATTGTTAAGAAAAGATGTAAGTATCTTGCATGAAACATAGTATTTCATACCAAAAATAACGTTTCATCATGAAATAATACCAATACATAAAGAGATGAACAAAATAAATGAGAAGGAAAACAATATTATGTCAACTCAGTGATCAATCCAATTGTAAAATATATGCATTTCCAAACAAGGAAGAAAAATAAGATAGCAATCTCATTAAAGAGAAAGATCTTGATTAACAAGTCCATGCATGGAAGGACACCATAAAACAAAAGAGATGAAAAACAAAGAGATAATGGATCCTTAGAAGGAAGATGAGAACTTTCCCCCCAAGTGAGGAAGCAAGGAGTTCCTATTATGATGACCTTAATGCACATTATGCAAAGAGCCTTACACAATGGAGAACAATATAATAGGAAACGAGAGATACTAAGGTAGATTTTGATGACATGTAACTGATTGAATGTTTAAAGATGTTAATTTGATCACCGAAATGCAGAAAGATAATGCAAGACATTAAATTAGTTAATCGATTGTATTGTTATTGATGTCAACTTGATATAATCTGATCGGTTATATTCAAAGTGTCAAATACTTCAGAGAATCAAAGAGGTAAAGATTATGCTTTCAGTAATGCATAAAAGACCAGCATTCACTAAGTGACTTTAAACATCGACAGCTAGTGGAACCCGAAGGACAGAGAAACCTGAGAGTAAAGTCACAATAATGCCTAAACAAAGAAACCAACAAGCATTAACGATGAGCAAAATCATAAGCATTATCGACGGTTAGAATTATAGTCTTAATTGACGGACAGACAACACCAATGGAGAATCCCAAGGAGAACTAAAGTGTTGATCGAAGCTATCAAAGAGTTAAAACACTGAAGTTAACTAAAGTTCAAAAATGACAAAATACTTAGCTGGCAAAGCTAAAGATAGACTTAACTGGTTGTTAACATTGTTTTCATCGACCAGTTAAAGCCAAAGATAAGTAAAAGATTTAAAGCTCTTTTATCCAGTTGTCAAGAAGATTTCTACAAGATAAAACAAGGGTTAAGATTTAAAGCAAGTTTGGCTAAGATTGCGGATCATGCCAAGAAAAAGAAAATCAAGAAGTGAGAAACAGTTATATCATGTCTATAAAGAGACAATATAATTCATTATGAATTAGGGGAGTGAATGGGAAAGAAGGATGCTAAAGAGAAACTGATGAAGAATAGCTTCATATAGTTATTATCAATCAAGTTGAGGAAAGAGCTAAAGATTTTTGCGGACACTGAGCAACAAAGAAGCACTACATCACCGATTAGAAAGAAGTGGAGCAAAGGTATTGAAAAGACATATTGATGATAAAGGTATTATGATCTTACAATAGATCTAAAAATCTGCTTGATTCTAAGTTGTATGTGTGAACAGATCATTTACTGTTGTAATAGGGAAAATATGGATAGGGTTTAGAACAATGAAGATTTTCTCATAAAAGTGACCCTATTCACATATTATCCACCTTACATTTAATTGTAATGATAAGGGGTGTAAATCTAGAAATGTTTGCAAAGAATAATGGAATAAAATAAATACCTCTGAAAAAGAATCTACTGAAAACCCTGTCAAACGGTGTCAGAAGCTATTGATTTTTCATGATTCTAAACCAAAACTGTGAGATCTACAAAACCCAATTTTTTTTTTCTTTTCTGAGAAAGTTAGATTTTGACCCAAAAATGAATGTCACCTTTGACCTAGAATCTCCGATTCTGACCCAGAATCTATGACTTTGACCTAGAATCTCTGACTCTGACCCAGAAAAAAATGTTGATTCTGACCCAGAAATGAATATCACCTTTGACCCAAAATTTCTGATTCTGACCTAAAACAAAATGTCAATTCTGACCCAAAATGTCTAACAGAAAATATGTTTTTGGATCCTGATAGTTTTCCAAAAAGGGTATTCGAATCTGCATTCCAATCCATTGTTCTGAACCTGTCCCTACAAGAAAAATGATTTGTTTGTTTGGGGGGAGGGGTTTTCCTTGTTCAAACCCCAGTTTTGGAATTAACCTTAAAATATAATTGAAATTTCATAAGAAACAAAATAAATAAATGAATTCACCTTGCTTGTTTAGAAACCCTTGTGGTGGATTCGAATCCGTGGATCCACAAGTATGTATGATCCAAATAAATGTAGAATATAGAATGTAGGATGTAGGCAGTCTCTAATCAATTGATTTTGGATCTTAAACACCAATCTTGAATGGATCTTGGAAGAGGAGGAGGCTTGCATGGATGTGGATGGAGAAATCTTTAACAAGAGGGCTCCATAGAGCTTGAATCCTTAAATGGCTACCAATGGATCTCCTTGATGAATTGAGTGCTTTAAAGTGCTTGAATTCTTGGATGCTTGAGAGTAGATGAATGCTTCAATAGATATTTATCTTTCTTCAAATCTTGCTTCTTAGCTTGTCCTTCACACTTAGATTTTACTTAGAGAAAATGAGAGGAGAAGGCTTCCTTACATACAAATCTAGGGCACAATCTTCTAGAGAGGCCTACATAGGAGAATTAATTCAAACTAGACCTATACCCCTATAATTGGACCTATATTAAATATAATTTCAATATTCATTGCCTCAAAGACCGAAACAGCCGACCCGAAAGCAGGAATTAAATCTTTCCTAAGCCCAACATCCAGAAACCCCAGAAACATGAAATTGGGACCCTAGGTCAGAATCAAGGTTGATTCTGACCTAGTTCAGGGTTGAGGTTGACCTTGACCTAGGTCAAGGTTAAGGTCAACCTTGACCCAAAAAGGTTGATTTTGACCCTAAGGTAAAAAATCTTAGGTTTTTAGTTTAGGATGCTAGAAATAGGCCGGAGAGAAGTGGGAAATGGGGCAGAACAAGGGAAAAGCCAGATCCAAGTCAGAGACCCATTCAAGGTGCTTGACATGACCCCAAACCACTTACTTGGAGGGATAAACCATTCCTAAATGGAAGTGCTTCCATTTTATGACTATACATTTATCCCCCACTTTAGCAAGAGTATGGACTCGACACAAACTCTTGGTAAAGGAGATCATAAAGAAAATATAATCTTATTGAAATAAAAAAGGGACAAAGGAATCCTCAAGCCTCCAGGGACTCAATTCTTTGTCAACCCTAAGATTACAATAAGAGAGACATCACCAATAAGAGAGAGAGAGAGAGAGAGAGAGAGAGAGAGAGAGAGAGAGAGAGAGAGAGAGAGAGAGAGAGAGAGAGAGAGAGAGAGGAGTGGTTAGCTCACCTAGTAAGATGTGTGTATCTCACTGTGAACCACAAAAAGGATAGGATGGCCCACCAAGAAAGCACTTGATAGTCACCCCATAAAGTTGTGCACCTACTGGAGGCTTTTTTCATGTATGTAGTGTGTCTTTTGAGGGCTTTTATGTAGTACCCATGGATCCATATCCTTATATCACCATGGAATACATTTGTAAAATGCACATCTCTTCAGGATTTAGCAACTTATGTGCGTTACCTTCCAAGGATTTAGCATATTGAATTGTAATTGAATGTGTATATCTTCAGGATTTAACAAATTATGTGAGTTACCTTTCGAGGATTTAGCATGCTAAAAAATAAAAGGTTAGAACAAAAATGCATAATATAGAACGAGGGAGGCTGTATATATGCCCCCCTCCTTAAGATGGAAAAAAACATACTATTTTGACATGTTAAGGAAAGAAAAGAACAAGGATAAAGCCTTCTTCAACATCAAGACAATATCCATAGACAACACCTAGTCCAAGCCAAGAAGGTCACAACTCCCATGAGGTCATGGAAGGGACGAATGCAAAGAGGTATCATGCAAGAAGCAAAAAAGTAACCCTTGTGAGGGATAACACATTATTCAGTTTCCAAGGTGAGAGATTTATCAACCATGGAAACCCAATGTCAATCAACGAAATATGTTATGATCAAGGACATAAATCCTCAATGTGAACCAAAACTTTCATGTATGATTGGATATCACATAATAGATAGATGTTGCTTAACCAAGGGACAAGTGGATCCCAGAAAGACAGAAAGGAAGGAGATGGCATCCTTTCTCCCCCCAAGTGTAGGAACAAGGATTAAAGGGGACCTATTATATCACTCACAACACTATTCAAGACAACGAGCCCCCAAGGTTTAGGCTAACATTGTTTACATAATGTGGAGCTCCATAATAGGAACATACATGTTATTTAGAGAAAACATGATTGAAATACAACTCATTGCCACATGATATATAAATAACTTTGCTATCAATGAGCTGCCTAATCTTATAATGTAAAGATTGACATTCATTAGTAGAGTGATCATGAAATCTATGATACAAAAAAAAAGGAAGAGTCTTCAAGTGTGGACTACGTTTATTTTTGCATTTAGGTCTAGTAATCATCTTAGCATGGAGTTTAGGCAAAAAAACTTCTTGTTCAAATTCCTTCATAAGGTCATCATGTTTTGAAGTGTTATTTGAGATGTTAATAACATTGATGTGTTGTTGAGGATTAAATCCCAATCCATAAGAATGCTCATGCCCCCATTTTGTAAGGCCATTTGAATTTCATGTTTTTTCTTAGCACATACTTGACCATGGAATCCTTGTTTAACTAGTAAATGATAACTAGGACCATAATGAGAAGCCATGTCAGAAGGAGTCAATGGAACTTCAGTAGTTAGTATGTCATAATTAGTAGGTTTGAAAGATTCATAGTGGGTAGAAGCAGCGACAAAGTTATTATGAAGGGCATTAGAAGTAGAAGCAAAATCTCATTGTTCAAACTCTCTTTGTGGCTTCATAAAATCAAGATTAGAAACCTTATACTCTCTAATAAAGGTAGAATTAAAATCGAAGGTTCCCCAATCATCTCCAGGAAGAGCATTAGAGGAAGAAGGATTACTATTAGGAATAGTAATATTGTGGGTTTGAATATTTAAACAAGGATTTGGCACCTCATCCACATGAAGTGTATACACCATGTTGTTGTGAATAAAATTGACTTTACGATGAAGGGTGGAAGGAACATCATGCATCTCATGAAACCAAGGTCTGTACCCAAAAGGAGGTTATAATTAAGAGGTCCAGGCATAACATGAAAAGGAGTATTCAGGATGACTGGACCTACTTTGATAGGTAAGGTAATGATGCCCAAAGTTTTCTTATTAATATTATCAAAGCCACGTATAGGAGCATTATCTTGTTGAATAGTTGAAAGATCAGCTTTAATAGATGTGAGCATGTCCATGATACAAATTTTAAGCCTAGATCCATTATCAATCAAGGTCCTATGAATGATACTCTTGTTGATAGTAACAACAACCATAAGAGCATCATATTGATTCTTTACTTCTTTAGAAGGTAAATCCTTTTGAGTAAATACAATGTCAGGAGGACCCGGGGTAGCATGCATGCACTGTAAGAAGGCATTGATGTTCTCTTGATTAGGAGGTGGAGTAGAAAGAGTTGCTAGAGCTTTTTCAAGGCTTCATGGTATGTAGGTGAAGTTTGAAGAAGCTCCCATAAATAAATATTGGTAGGGGTATTGTGCAATTATTTTATCAAATAATACTCCTTTCTAGGAAGACGAGGTGGATGAGGAATAATGGGTTGAGAAGGTGGTAAAGAAGTAGGAAACACCGGATTAGGTTGAGGGTTATTGCTTGTACGATAGGTGTGAGCTATCAAATCTTGATCATTGACAGACTCTAAAGACTCCATAGGTTTACCTTTGATAGTAATGCGAGGACAACCTTGAATACTCAACAAGGGTTTTGGATAAACCATGTTAGTTGTCTCAACACTACAAATAGGTTCACAAGAAGGAAGCAAAGAACACATCCTAGGAGGAGATGAGGTAGGATTTTGATTCTCCATAAGATCATCACTAAGAGGGAGAGCATGAAGGGAATTCATATCATTCTCCGCTAATGCCTCATCATTAGAAGGAATACCAAATGGAGGTAAAGCATCTATAATGTCTTCTTCTTTCTCTAAAATGTCTGCGTAAGGGGAGTGTGTTTTAGAAAAAGAGTCACCATCATGTATGATATGTCATTCATTAATAAATCACCCTCTTGTATCAAATATTCTTCATGAGGAGGGGATAAATCAATGTCTTTATCCAAGGGTTCATCCTAAATAGGAGGATCATCCACAATGGCTTCATGAGGAAGAGAGTAATCAACATCCAAATCCAAAGGTTCATCCCAAATAGGAGGATTATCCACAATGGCTTCATGAGGAAGAGAGTAATCAACATCCAAATCCAAAGGTTCATCCCAAATAGGAGGATTATCATCCTTATCAATAAATCACATTGTAGGAGCGCCACAAATCACTAAAACTTGATCCCTAAAGGGGAAAGAAGGTAAATTATATTCTAAAGTAGGCTCATAGAAAAGACATATATTAGGAGAAGAGTTAACATCAATCCCCAACTCATCTCCATAAAGAGAAAGATTAAATTCATCTGCTTTTGTCTAATATATCCTTACAAGGTAATACAAGAGAGGACAAAGCAACATCACACGCACTAAATGAAGTCTTTCTAGGTGTATCAATGTTGTAAATAGTGGAACATTAAGGTAACCATGCACACACCCTATGTAAAGGTCAATTGAAGAGGTTGTAGAGGAGGATGAAATAGGAATAGGATCCGTGGTGATCTTATTTGAACCATTTTCATCCTCACTTATGTTGGTTGTATTTCCTGTTTTTGCTGGTTCCTTGTCCTACCCTCTGTAAATTTTTAGGTGTTCATGTCTAAACCTTTCCAAAATTGCAAAAACCCTGAGAAACCCTAAGTATCCAAGTGTTTAACGATGAATTGAAACCCTAGGTCATGTCTTATGTTTCACTGTTTCTTTTTCAATCACTAAAGGCATGTGTTTTAAAGTTAGGTCACCTCGTCGCGTTACCCCGGCCGAATATTCCAAAGCTCTTCCCGACTTTGCTTTTCCTTTGTGTCGTGTGGTCTTGATATAAATCAGAATATTCCTTCAGTGTTACGAGACTCAGTGATCTCTTTCAGTCGGGTAGTTGCAAGAGCTTCATGTTATAAGCTTTGAAAAAGATGGGACCCACTGTTAGTTGGGTGATCGCAGGAGAAATCAACAGTTATAAAAAAAGTTCTCAGACTTCGCGATTATTTCATGTTGCATTGTCGCTAGATCAGGCCAAAGTTCACGGTTAAGTTTTCCTTCAGTCGCGTGGTCTCGGAATAGAATGGCGGTTAAGAGTTAGCAGCTCAGACTACGCGACTAACCATTTGAGGTTTGCGGCATGACTCAGTCGGGATGTCGCCAAAGCAGGAAAAATGTTTCAATTTCCCGTTATGCATCAATTGAACCAATTTGCGGGTGACATCTGTCATAAAGTAAATGGATTGTCGGGAGGTCGCCAGAAGGAAGAAAGTGATTAAGTGACTATGAGACTAAGGTATGTTTCCTTCAGTCGCAAAGTCTCAGAATGATTTAAGGGTATGGGGAAACATCTGGTGATTGAGCGACAGCCGTCAGATGAAAGAGACAGAAGATCCAATGGTGGTTGCAAAGTCTGGAAAGGAAAGTGCCCCAGGGAAAAAGTCCTCCCGACTTGGCGATTAGGGTATGTCGCATAGTCCCTATGAGTAAAGAAGGGGCGCTTGTAACAGGTTAAGGAAAAGTTAAATGTATCTCCCGACTGCACGACTAAAGGTTGTCGCATGGTTTTGAAAAAGAGTATGAGCATCTAGAGACAAGGAGACAACTATGAAAGTTAATGATAACGGCTAGTCGCCAGGTCTCGGAAGGAAAGATGAGTTAAAGCTAACTGCTCGCGACTTTGATTTTTGTTGGGTCGTGTGATCGCTAGATGGTCACTCAGGTCAGCCAGAGTTAAGAAAAAACATTATCGCCAGGTCTCAAGATGAAACTATGGTTAAGAACAAACACCCACGACAGAGAGACTTAATGCAGTCGCGTGGTCGCCTGATCACAAGATCTAAAAAATGGCGGCAGTTTCTTGATGTGACAGAGAAAATCTCTCGGTAGCCAATCAGAGGCTCAAATTTTGATTACTGTGCATAAAGGGTAGCTGAGATGTATGATAGACAATGAATCAAATGGTGACATGTCAGCTCTCTTAAACATTTTATGATTGCTCCGAGGATTCATATTTGAAAATTTGATTTCCTGTCAACTTCGTGCAACTACGGCTTGGTTTTTCAAAGTTCACAGCATGCTGAATTAATGGCAGAAATGATGTTTCCGAATTATGAGCTGTGTACTCTAAATGATGGCTATAAGGAGTTGATGGTGCACTCATTCCCATTTACTGTGCTTTCAAGATTTCAAAGCCAAGTTGCTTGTTTTCAGAGAAGAGTGATATTTTGAGCAGTTGCAGTATATCTAGAAGTGATCAGAAGTTCTAAATTGCAGAGGATTGTGCTCAGAGCAGTTGGCTGATATTGGAGATTAGATTTGTTTCAATATCAGTTAGAGGAAAGAAATTCAAGGTGTTGCAAAGATGAGCAGAGCTGTAAGTGTCGCTTCGACAAGTGGAGGCAGTGGAGAAGAACAGAAAGGAAAACTGAGTTACTCTGATGAGTTTCTCCAGCTTCTACCAGGATCAACACAGAGCACGAAGGCCGATGCTAGTGTCCTTCTGGATGATTACAAAAACATCCAAGATGCTGTGACCCCAGGAACAACAGGTTACTCTCTTTTCACATACTTTTATAAGAATTCAGATAAGCCCATCCCTATTTCAAACCCTTGGACATGTGGTCTGGCTAGGTTATTAGTTCCTGATGTGTTCTTAGATGTTGACCTATTTCTTGACCTGGCAAATCACTATGATGCCCTCACAAAGTCCATTAAAAGGGATGATGGCACTGCCTTGTTGATTTTAAATAGAAACTCATTTATGCAAGCCTTTGGCTTATTCAGCACCATGTCTAAAAGGATTGACATGACAACGCAGGAAAAGAGATACAGTTCTAAGCCTGGAATTGCAAAAGGCTTGTTACAGAAGCATATGTTGAAAGAACTAAAAAATTATTTAGGTCCTATGGTAGAGCCCTATCCATATTATTTCAAGGACCTACTCT
>MU228013.1:2925120-2948387 GCA_018584345.1 Thuja plicata
TATTTTTCACTTTTATTACAAAAGGGTCGGCTTTAAATATTTACAAAACATGAGATTAGGTAGCCCAACTTCCGGAAGCCATAACTTTTGAACCGTAGCTCCAATTGGCTATTATAACCACTTTTCAAAAAGGGGAGATCACGATCTACAGTGCCTAACTAGTGAAGCGCCGGTCAATTGGGGGTTCGACCTCGATCTGGAGCCTCTAAGGTCCTAAAAATTGAGGTCAAAGGTTTTGCACCCTAAAATCTCAACAGTAAATCCTTAACAACTTCGCGAATACAGATGATCTGGCAATGAAATTCAACTAACATTCTTATATGACTAAGATGAACCTTCAGTTGGAAAATTAGAACATTCTGAGTTCAAATGACCAACTTACTAAAAATAGTAAGTTTCCAAAAATAGCAGCTTTGTACAAAATAGCCCTTATTGAATAGAAAAACACATATTTTTGGGTGATGCAAGATTGCCCTTACACCCAGGATGCTCCTGCATCATCCTATCATCTTTAGGTGGTGAAGAAGAAGAAGGTTTATCATGATCTTGTTGTGGGGAAACATCATCAACAAAGTGTTGGACATTCAAATTATGGATAATGCTTTGATAAAAGGAGAATTTCTTAAGATCATCCAAGGATTTTCATAAGCTATCTTCTCTAAGATTATCCATCAGAGTAGGTTGAGGAAGAGGAGATCTAGGTCTCACTAAAATGGGGTCATTAGGAGCTAGATCTCTATCATCACAATTGCTAGGCATTAGAGGATTATGATTAAGAGGATTGACATTAGTATCATCCTTAGGTTCATACATATATTCCAAGCATTTTGTTAATAGTTTAATGATAAAAGTACATGAAATATTGATAAGGGACTTGAAACATGCCTTATAAGGGAGAAAAATATTGACTAACCTCATAATTCAATATGCAAGAATACCATGAAGGAATACAAACATCATAAAATGAAAGCAATCACGATTCACTCCATGTGATTGATAAAAAGAAGTAAGGAGGAATGTAACCACATATGTTATGACACACCAATATAATTTAGTGAACTCCATAGTTAATGAAATGTAACACCAAGATCATAATTGAAATATTATACGTTGGGTTCACCAAAATATAAAACAGGAAATGAGATGCAAATGTTATAATGTAAAAATAGAGTGATATGAACTGATATAGAGTTGAAAATGATGGAATAAGAAATTAGAATATAGAACACACTTGCTCAAACAATTTCAGCTAAAAAAAGCCAAGACAGGCTAAAACTCAACTTGTACCTAAGACATGTCAACTTTGGTGATGTGTTCCTAACACATTCAGACAAAATTTTCATGAAATATGAAACTACTATACTACTAGAAAATTTTTGATGGCTTAACCTATTCCTGCAAAGAAAAATGTGGAAAAGGTTTAGAAAATGGGTTTTCCTTAGTCAAACCTCTATTTAGGAATCAACCGTGAAATGAAATGAAATAAGGAAAAAAAATTCTATCACTTAGTAGAGGATAGATATAGAAAATGAAGCATATCATACATTTTAAATGAAATTACTTCTTTGAATATGATCAAATATTTTGATGGAATAGCTTTGACTAAACACAAAAAAATCTAAAAGAGAATCACAAAAAGAAAAAACCTTATGAAATAGATGCATCAATTCGTCACAATGTAATATTGAAGAGAATAGAAGAATGCAAATCTTCTTCCTCGATAAAAAAAACTCCTTTTCTTTGCCTCCAATGGGGGAAAGAAGCTAGATCTATGGAAGAAAATGCTTTATTTTCTTAGAATAATGAATACTTGGATGCTTGAACTTGATGGCTCTTGATTGATAGATTTGTTCCCTTACACTAGATATCTTGAATTATTGATTGTTATGATATAATGGATGCACACAATGATCTCAATAATACATAATGGACACTCTTCTTGATTTCCAAAATGAGGAGAGATAGGGGTTTATTTACATTTTCATTATTTCAGGAAATTAAACCTACGCAGGCTAACCATTGATTCTAATTTCCCTATAAAACCCAAGCATAGGGCTTCAGGCAAAATTTGGGTCCAAATCCTAGGGAACAAGTTGATTTTGGTGACTTATCCCTAGAAGAATGGGCCCATATTTGATCTGGGTGCCAGGGAAGTAGAGTAGGTGTAGGAAAAGTAGAGACAACTCAGTTCGAGGCCATATCAGATTCCAAAGGAAAAAATGAGTGAATAGGTCCTAGGTGAGAAATGAGTTATGGGATTGGATGGAAAATGAGTGAATATGTCTAGAAATAAGATCCAACCTCAAGTTAAAGAAATATTGAAAGAGGTGGAGGACCTATATTTGAATTTAAGTACCTTTTATGTCCTATATGAGGTCCTACCATAGAAAATACACTAAAGAATGCATAAAATGATCCTAAAAATGGGTACATGTTAGGTGTTGACAATTTAGGACTATATAGGATGAATGGTGTGTTATTGTAGCTTATTTTTGTGTATGGGTTTCATAACCTATTGTTATGAATCTAATATTATTGTGTGAAGAAGTTGTAGACTCATGGATTCTTGTGAATTAAACACTAAAGGTGTTGATCCCGAGTTGGTAGTTGACTTATTCCCACCAAGGAGCTTGGGTGAATCCTCTCTCTCAATCCAACACCTTCCTTGATTAATATTTTTGAGAATAATTTTCTTAATGCTTCTCATGATGAGGATGAATCTTCAACTCAGGAGTCTAATGAACAACTAGGGAAGATTGAAAAGCAATTGGAATATCTTCAATAATGTGTAACTCAAGAGAATTTGGATAGAGAGGCAATCCTCTTGATTGAAGGTTTAAGGAAGTTGATTCAAAATGATGAACATGGTTGATGAAACATAACTTATTGAATATTTGAAGATGTTAAGTTGATCGCCGAAATGCAGAAAGATAATGCAAGACATTAAATTAGTTAATGGATTGTATTGTCATTGATGTCAACTTGATATAACATGATTGGTTATATGCAAAGTTTCAAAGACTTCAGAGAACCAGAAAGTTAAAGGTTATGCTATCAGTAATGCATAAAAGATCAGTATTCAAAAAGTGACAAAAAACACCGGTAGGTAGTGCACCCCGACGGATAGAGAACCCTGAGAGGAAAGTCACAGTGTTTCCTGAGCAATAAACCCAACAAGAATTACCAATGAGAAGAATCACAAGAATTACCAACAAGTAGAACTTCACAGTGATGCCTAAATGATAGACAACCTAGACGGAGAGATAACCCCGACAAAGATGCCCGAGGAGATTTGAAGTGTCAACCGAAGCTAACAAAGTGTTAAAACACTGAAAAGAACTGAAGTTTAGAAATGACAAAAGACTTAGCTAGCAAGCTAAAGAATGAGTTAACTAATTTTTAATATTGTTTTCATTGACAAGTTAAAGCCATAGATAAGTGAAAGATTTAAAGCAGTTTTATTACAGTTGGCAAGAAGATATCTACAAGATAAAACTAAAGTAAAGATTTAAAGAAATATTGGCTAAGATTGTGGATCACGCCAAGAAAAATAAAGTCAAGAAATAAGAAATGGTGAAATCATGTCTATAAAGAGACAAGATAATTCATTGTGAATTAGGGGTGAATAGAGAAGAAGGATGTTGGAGAGAAACTGGTGAATAATAAATTCATACTATCCTGATCAATCAAGATAAGGAAAGAGCTAAATATTTCTACAGACACCAAGAAATAGAGAAGCACAACATCATCAAGCAGAAAGAAGTGGAACAAAGGTATTGAAAAGATACATTGATTAGAAAGGTATTATGAGCTTATAATAGATCAAAAAATATGCAAGTCTAAGTTGTATGTATGAACAAATCATTTACTGTTTCAGTTTAACCATTGATTCAAAAAGTATCTTAATCGAGTAGGACCTAACAATCCTTTCTATATCGAGATACATCCCAAGGAGTATCAAAAATTTTGATTATGAAGATAGCATTAGATGCCAGATACCAATTGACAAACTACACCAGGTTTGGTCATAGAAGGTAGCATAGAGATGCCAGATATCAAGTGCCAAACTATTCTATTTAAATCCTCTAACAAGGTACCTAACAGTGTGTTTGTAACCTTTAATAGGGTTGGCTCTTCACCGAGTTCACTTCAGAAGAGTGAAAATTTTGGGTTACCAATCCCAAGCAGTTTTTCCCTTAACTAGGTTTCCACGTTAAAAATCCATGTGTCAATGTGTTTATGAGTCATTACTTTAGCATTTTTCATTACACATAACTAAAAATAGATTGATCGGTATACACTAAGTCATTTACTGTATTTTGGTAAATGAAAGACTGCTAATCGGTAAACAGTAAGGATAAGGTTTAACAGTGAACTCCAAGCAGTAGTTATTTGTTAAGATTATTTGAAGGCATTCATCTTGTAGGACTAAAGATAACTAGAGGCTTAATATTGTGGTACTAAGTTTTTGGGTTGATTTATTGGAATAAGTTTGAGGCCACTGATTCACCCCCCTCTTAGTTATTCTAGCAATTGGTGTTAGAGCTTGTGTTCTTAGAAAGGGAGTTTAATAGCTTAAGCAAAAGGTCACAAGATAAACAAACGAGATGTGCCCAAGTTGAATAAAGACAACTTTGCATCATGGAAAAGCAGAATAAGAATCCACCTATCAGGTATTGTTAATGATGTTACTCAACACCTAGATACTGAATATGTGTTGCCTACAAGACCTCACACACTTGAGAAATTGAGAGAAAAGCATGAGCATAATTGCATGATGATAGAACTTGCTTCCTCACTCTCTGATGCTGAGTTTGAAGATGTCAAAACCTACACCTCTGCAAAGAAAATGTAAGATAAATTGAAGCTAGTACATGGAGGAGATGATAATATACAAAGAGCTAAGGCAAAAAGACTAAGAGGGAGGTTTGATGACCTAAGGATGAAAGAAGGAGAAAATATCACTCAGTATAGTTGCAGAATCAAAGAGGTAGTCAATGCTATCCGAGGAGTTGGAGGTGTACTTGAAGAAGAGATAGTGGTTAGTAAAATCCTAAGAACCTTACTGCCTCTATATGCTATTAGAGTATCTTCTATACAAGAAATGAGAGCAGTTGCAAACAATAATGTTACTGTAGATAGTCTGATTGGTAGATTGATTTCATTTGAAATAAATAACTTTGATAATAGTGTCTTACCATCTATAGAGTCCACATTCAAATATTCTTTGAAAATAAGTACGTCAAGTCATAAACACACTATGAGGAATGATAGTGAAAGTAATAGTGATGACCAAGGACTTGATGAGATTTAAGCACTAATGGAAAGAAGATTGTAGAGATGCAAATGTATATACAAAGGTAAATTACCACTTGTATGTTTTAATTGTAAAGAGGTTGGACACTTTGTTGCAAGATGTCCTAACAGAAGAAAAGATGACAAAAGTAATGCCAGAACATATGAAAAGAAGTTTGACCATGGTGATAACAGAGATTACCAAAGCAACTGACAATCTGACAGAAGAGATACCCAAGACTACAAGGAAAAAGGAAAGAAAGCTTGTTACCTAGTTGAGAACAGAGCCGATGATAATGAAACCAAATCTAATGAAGACATTAAGATGGTATTTATAGCCATGAAGGATGATTTAGATGAATAAGAAAGGTATGTAGAGACTGCACTCATATCTAAGGTTAGTAAGAATGATGTCTAGATTATAGATAGTGGCTGCACTCACTACATGACTGGTGATAAACAAAACTTTGAAACTTTTGAATACTATAATGGTGGATCAGTAAGAATGGGTAATGAAACACCTTGTCTAGTTGAAGGTAAAGGAGCCATAATGTTGAATAACCTGATCAAATGTGAAAATGCTTACTAGATAAAAGGACTTAATTATAATCTATTGAGTGTTTCACAACTGAATAACATAGGTCACTGAGTAGAATTTGAAAATAAGAAGGCAAAGATCTTCAATGAATCAGGAAGGTTGATCAAAACTGGTGAACATACAAAAGGTAATCTTTTCTATCTTGATGATATAAACACTACTTGTTTATTGGCTAGAAATGAAGACATATGGTTATGGCATAAAAGATCGTGTCATGTGAATTTTGACAACATGATAAAGATAAGCAATAAAAGGAAATTAATAGGCTTACTGAGCATTTCAAAGCCTGAACATATCATGTGCAAGAATTGTCAAAAAGGTAAAATGGCAAAGTCTAGTTTCAAGAGTAAAGCCCATACATCTAATTCAATTCTAGAATTAGTCCATACTGATTTATGTGGACCCATGAGGACAAAGAGTTACTATGGTGATAGCTATTTCATTCTCTTTGTAGATGATTATTCTAGAATGATGACAATTATGTTCTTAAAAGAAAAATCAGAAGCATTCAAGATGTTTAAATGGTATAAAGCTATGGTCGAAAAACAAAGTGGTAAGGAATTGAAATGCTTAAGATTAGATACAGGAGGATAATTTGTTTCTGATGAATTCACTAACTATTGCAATGAGCATGGAATTAAAAGATAGGTTTATGCACCAAGAACACCACAAAAAAATGAAATTACTGAAAGGAGAAATAGATCAATTGTTGATTGTGCAAGAACACTGATGATAGAGAAAAGCATCACTCAAACACTCTGGAGGGAAGCTGTCAGTACTTTTGTCTACACATTGAACATAGTACAATTGAAGAAGGAAACAAAGAGGACACCCTATAAGCTATGGTATGGTTACACACCCAATGTAACTTACTTCATAATCTTTGGAAGTCAATGATATATTTTGAAAGATGATAGAAATGGAAAGTTTGACTCCAAAAGTGAAGAAGGTATTGTTCTAGGGTATTCCACCAAAAGCAAGGCTTATAAATATCTTAACAAGTCCTCTAACAAGATCATTGAAAGTGAAAATGTAAGAATAGATGAATTTGCAGAGAAGAATGATAAGGAAAGCATAAAAGAACTAGAAGACTACAACATATTTTTTTTACATTGAAGAACCTGACACTCTACCCTAGCAACAATGTATCGCTCCCAAGCAACAAAACACTACACCTGAGCATTAGGTTGCAATTATAAAAATCAGGAAAATACTCAAGATGATGTTCTGAGCGATGGAGATTATAATGAAGGTCAAGATGATGATAAGAATGATGGAAAATGAGCTGAACCAAAACTTTCCAAGTATGTTAGAAGACATCATCCACAAAATCAGATCATAGGAGACAAGAAGGATGGAATGAAAACAAGAAGTAAGTCACTAAACACTAGATGTTTAATTTGTGATTTTGAGCCTAAATATGTTAATACTGCACTTGAAAATGAGGAATGGGTTAGTGCTATGAAAGAAGAGATATAATAGATTGAGAAGAACAAAACATGGACACTAGTATCGAGACCTGATGATAAGAATGTCATCAGTACCAAATGGATATTAAAAAACAAGCTAAATGAGAATGGAGAAGTCACAAGAAACAAAGCAAGGTTAGTATGCAAGGGGTATGCACAAGAAGAAGGTATTGATTATGGATAAACCTTTGAAACCTTTGCTAGAATAGAAGGAGTTAGAATTATTCTTTCTTATTCTACATTCAAAGGATTCAAGGTATACCAGATGGATGTCAAATATGCATTCCTAAATGGAATACTGGAAGAAGAGGTATACATTGAACAACCAGAATGGTTTGTTGATCTAGACAAGAGAAACATGATATGTAGACTGCATAAAGCCTTGTATGGATTGAAACAAGCACCTAGAGCCTGGTATGAAAGACTTCACTCCTATCTCATAAGCATTGGATTTTTAAGAACAAGTGAAAATAACAATCTGTACTTAAAAGAAGATACTAATGATAATATTCTGATTGTTGAAATATTTGTTGATGATATCATATTTGGAGGCAATGATATGTTATGTAAATCATTTGCTAATGAAATGAGAAAAGAGTTTGAAATGTCTATGTTTGGGGAGATCAAATTCTTTCTTGGTCTACAGATTCTTCAACAAGATGTAGGCATATATATCACACAATCGAAATACATCAAGGAAGTGTTGAAGATATTCAAAATGGAAGATTCCAAGCCAGTTGGAACACATATGGCAACCAGATGTAAGTTGACAAAGGAAGATAAGTCAAATGAGGTAAATCATACCCTATATAGATCAATGATTGGCAAACTAATGTATGTTGTTCATACCAGACCAGATATAGCACATGTAGTTGGAATAGTTGCAATATTATCTGCTAATCCCAAAGAATCACACATGACTATTGTCAAGAGAATTATGAGATATCTAAAGAACACCGAGGACTATGGATTATGGTATAAAAGAGAAGGAAAATTTGAGCTTCAAGTCTATATAGATGTTGATTGGGATGGAAACTTAGATGACCAAAAGAGCACAACTGGAGGAGCATTCTTCATGGGCGACAGACTTGTCACATGGATCAACAAGAAGCAAGGATGCATCTCACAATCTACTGCAAAAGTAGAATATGTGGTTGCTGCTGCAAATTGCTCAAATATTGCATGGATCAAACAATTACCGGAAGGTATGAATATAAAAATTATTGAACCAGTGATTATTTATTGTGATAATACCAGCGCAATTAATATTTCTAAGAATCCAGTCATGCATGCTAAGACGAAGCATATTGCAATCAAGTATCATTACTTAAGAGAACAAGTGCAAGAAATATAAGTGATACTAGAATATGTTCAATCAAAGGAACAATTAGCTGATATATTCACAAAGCCATTGCCAAAAGATACATTTGAGTACCTGAGAAATAGACTAGGGGTCCAACCCTTGTCTATTGGTCAGTAAGCTAACTAGGAGGCTGCATCATCCCACACATAATAAGAAGATCATTCATGTTGATGCAAGTATAGAAATGGACTGCAAAGATACATTTTTACACAACAAGGTACATATCTACACCTAAAAACTAGAGTCACTGTATTGCTAATGGATAGGGAAATCCAAGGAGTATATTATAAAAAGGTAAAAGGATATAACTTTTGCGTAATCAAAGTATACTTTGGTATTGTTGTCAAAGGGGGAGATTATCATTATCCAAAGGGAGAGAATATCCTGAATATCCAAAGGGAGATAATACATATGAAATATCCATCAAAGGGAGAGAAGATATACAAAGGGGGAGATGTAACCTATAAGGGAGAGAAGTATCATGAAGAAAAAGAGAGAGACAACATCAGAGAAAGAATCAGAAGCTACTACATCTATCTAGTGAAGGGATTGAAGATTGAAGAAGGCACTCTGCAAGAAATAAATCTAAGCTATATGAGCTTACCGAAAGCCAGACATTTGTATTGGTTATAGAACATTGAAATTGGTAGATTGATGAACTACAACTATTATATTTCATATTGTATTAGTAATAAAATAGTGTGTTTCCATCAATGCTAAAGGGAGAGATTGATGAACCATAACTGATGGAATGTTTGAAGATGTTAAGTTGATCACCAAAATACATAAAGATAATACAAGACATTAAGTTAGTTAATGGATTTTATTGTCATTGATGTCAACTTGATATAATCTGATTAGTTATATAAAAAGTGTCAAAGACTTTAGAGAACCAGAAAGATTAAGGTTATGCTATCAGTAATGCATAAAAGATCAATATTCATGAAGTGACAACAAATACCGATGGGTAGTGCACCCCGACAGATAGAGAACCTTGAGAGGAAAGTATTAGTGTTTCTCGAGCAATAAACCTGATAAGCATTATCGACAAGCAGAATCACAAGCATTACCAATGAGCAGAACTTCACAGTGATGCCCGATGGACAGACAACCCCGACGGACAGACAACCCCGACGAAGATGCCCGAGGAGAACTGAAGTGTTGACCAAAGCTAACAAAGAGTTAAAACACTGAAAAGAACTGAAGTTCAGAAATGAAAAAATACTTAGTTGGCAAGAGCTAAAGAAGGAGTTAACTGGTTGTTAATATTGTTTTCATCGACAAGTTAAAGCCAGAGATAAGTGAAATATTTAAAGTAGTTTTATTATAGTTGGCAAGAAGATATATACGAGATAAAATAGGAGTAAATCTTTAAAGCAAGATTGGTTAAGATTGTGGATCATGCCAAGAACAAGAAAGTCAAGAACTGAGAAATGGTGAAATCATGTCTATAAAGAGAAAATATAATACATTTTGAATTATGGGTGAATAGAGAAGAAGGATGCTGGAGAGAAATTGGTGAAGAACAACTTCATACAGTCCTAATCAATCAAGCTGAGGAAAGAGCTAAAGATTTATGTGGACACTGAGCAACAGAGAAGCACAATATCACCAAGCAGAAAGAAGTGGAGAAAAGGTATTGCAAAGATATATTGATAAGAAAGGTATTATGAGCTTACAATAGATCTAAAAATATACAAGTCTAAGTTGTATGTATGAATAGATTATTTTCTATTTCCGTTTAACCATTGATTCAGAATTCTCTTAACTGAGAAGGACTTAAAAATACTTTCTATATTGAGATACATCCCAAGGAGTATCAAAAAGTTTGATCATGAAGATAGCATGAGATGCCAGATACCAATTGACAAACTACACTGGGTTTGGTCATAGAAGGTAGCATAGAGATGCCATATATCAAGTGACAATCTATTATATTTGAATCCTCTAACAAGTTCACACCTACTAGTGTGTTTGTAACCTTTAATAGGGTTGGATCTTCACTGAGCTCACTTTAGAAGAGTAAAAATTTTGGGTTACCGGTCCTAAGTGGTTTTTCCCTTAAAAGGGTTTTCACGTTAAAAATCCATGTGTCAATGTGTTTATGAGTAATTAATTTAGTGTTTTGCATTACACATAACTAAAACTTGAATGATCGGTATACACTAAGTCATTTACTATATTTCGGTAAATGAAAGACTGCTAATTGGTAAACAGTAAGAATAAGGTTTAACATTATTTGAAGGCATTCATCTTGTAGGACTGAAGATAACTAGAGGCTTAATATTGTGGTACTAAGTTTTTGGGTTGATTTATTGGAATAAGTTTGAGGCCACTGATTCACCCCACTCTCTGTTATTCTAACACATGGTATGTATGTTCTACATGGTAACTCACATAGTATATTATAATACTATGAATTTGGCTAAGTTGAGATATTCATGCCCAAACCTTCATATATAGATAATGTTCTGGTATGCACATCTTCCAACATGGATACCACTGCATAAAATGGTATTGTTATCCATTTTAGTAGTTGGGGAATCCTATCAATGAATATGCTTATGTTCCTCCCTTAAGTAATTCTCCTTTTGTTTCTCAATTATCTCCTCCACCCACGTACCACAATGTTGCACCTACCTATCATAATACACCTTCAAATCCTTCATAATCTATCTGATTGTTCCCAATACAATTCATCCATCAAAGCCACCACTAACCACTCACTCAAAAATTATCATTTTTAGAATAATAATTGGCCACCATAACCCAATCCAAATCCAATAGCCCTACATATTTCACAAGTAGATCACTTTCCATTGATATCATTCCCACTCCACTTCTAAAACACATTGAGGTTTCCCATTTGGAGATATATAATGGATAAGATGACCCCAATAGTCATGTGAGAATATTTTTTACTTTATGCAGTGACTTCCTCTATGATCAAAAGCTTCTTGCAAACCTCTTCCCTTGATCTTTAAAAGACAAAGCTTTGGAATAGTTTTTCTCTTTGTCTAGTTATTCAATTGTTAATTTTTAGCAATTGGACGAAACATTTATTCAACATTTTCAAAACTATATTGGGTGACAAGTTGCTTTAACTAATTTATTGAATTGCTAAAGAGGTGTTAAGGAAAAATATAAATTATTTTATTAGTAAACATAAACATTTGTATGCACAAATTACGTATCTTATTCCTGAGGGTCATATTTGAAGAATTTTCATTAACAATTTGCAAAAAGGAATTAGAGATAAGATTTTAACTTGTGAATTTGCATCTTTTACATGATTGTGTACAACACTTCATAACTGTCAACTTTAGGCTATTCAATATGAGTTTTTGCATCTTTCACTCTAGTTGATAAGAATGAAGATGTTCATCAAACATTTCAAACCTTTAGAAAGAAAAACAAAAACTTCTTTAAGATTAAGAGTAACAATTCTTTCAACCATATTGATACCTAATATACAACTACACCAACCCCTATTGTTGCTCACTTTTCTTCTAAATTCAAGCATTGCAACTTCACACCCATTTTCAAGTCCTTGCACAACATTATGCTTTAATTGATTAAAAATAATGTGATAAAGTTTCCTCATGCATGTTCTATAGATACTTCAGAACCTTTTCCACCTTCATTTGACTAAAAATTATTTTGTCAACATCATAATCAATTGAGCATGAAATGGATAAATGTATGCATATGAATTATTAAATTCAAGACCTTGTTCATTTCAATTCTAAAATATTGGATGTGTGAATGATAAAGACAATAAATTCATAGTAATTTCTAATAAAAAAATGCAAATATTTACCAATCATTTTCCTTCTCATTCTACTAACTTTGTTGAGCATAACGATAAAGAATTTATAGATTTTTGTTGATATGTCTAACAATATAGTTGAATCCTGATAGCAATATCACAATATATAAAGAAGACAACAATGTTGTGAACTTTATTGACCAAGAGAAACCCAATCCTTTATGTGAACCTAAAATTACCTTTACCTCAACTCATATTATATAAGACTTTGATAGTCCTTTATACATTACTAGCAAAATCAAAGATAAAATCTCACCTTGAGTGCTCATTGATATAACACGTGGTTAAAGTTATTGTAGAAGAACATCTATACACTCAATAATGAAATTAAGATATATGTGAAAAACATAAGTATTGATTAATGTGCATAATGGTTTCACTTGACCATAGGTTCCAAAACTCTTAGCATCAAAGTTGGCTCTAAGTGCTTAGATGTTATCTTTACCATTATCCCCACCTAAAACCAATTTTATGTGGATTTGGGTCATCCTTGGCCCACATCCATTAAGATAGTCCCTTTTTTTGGAACTTTGGATGTTGGATGTGTTGTTATTGATGTCAACATATCAAAGGATTTGATCAAAAGATTTATTTTTTTGATGCTAACTTAACTATTGTAGGTTAGCTAGTGGAATAGGATGTTCAAAGGCCCGGTAATGATTAAATATTACAAATATGAGGTCGTGTACATAAGATATTGTTGAAGAAAGTTTGTACCTAGTTCACTCCAAGGTTTAGAGGATATCATGAAGATTTGGGTATGATACAAAGTCAGAGTTGGTGATTGGCAGAAAAAGTGGCAAACAACGTTGACAAGAAGAAAAAGAGAGGTTTGGTGCACACAATTAAGTTGAAATTTATTGGTGCGCATCAAGGAGTGTGTTTGGGACATACTAAAGTGTCTTCAATTTAGAGGGATTGCACTTCAGAGGTCTGCATATAAAATTTTTATTGTCTCATATCCTTGTTGACAGTGTTCTTGAGTTTTGGTGAAAAAGGGCTGGCAAATCTAATGGTCGTGGTGGATTTGAGTGTTTAAGTGTCGATCATGATGATATAGGATGTTATTGAATTATGTACTTGATGAGCTGGAAATCCCCATGGATCAAAAGGGGCAGATTAGCAAATTTTTTGGTCAATAATAATATTTTTACTATTTTATTTTGTTCTTGGCCGAATGGGTTGGTAAATCATGTTGCGCAAGTGCTAAATCATGAAATTGGGAATATTCATGATCTTGAGGTGGTTTCTATAGGTCATGGATATGATTTTAAGGTCAAAGATGGATTTGAAACATGAGATTTGGGACAATTATTTGAAGAATGAGAGAATTAGGTTTTTCTGACCTAGTTCTTGATATAAGATGATGAATTAGGGAAAAATCAAGGTGCATATTGTGGATGCGAATGTTAGAGATTGATAGCATAGGAAGATCCTGATTTAGTGGTGATAAAAAATGTTTCAACAAGGGGTTGAAAAAAGATATGCATTGTGCTACATTGGAGTTGTATCAGACACATGGTAGATGTCACTTTTACAGCTCACAAAAACTCTAGATGATTGTAATGGTCAGATTGTAAGGAAGTGACCCTTCCTCAGGGTTGTAGCTCAAGGATTTTAATTTGAGCAGTGAGCTCTAGTAAGTGAGCCTACATGCATGTGCATCTTCCATTATTGTAATAGGTTTATACTTCTAACAAGGTATTTACTTATTATGGGTAATCAACCCCACTATGGTTTTATCCCCTAAGAGGGTTTAGGGTTTCTATTAATATATAGAATCACTAAGAGGGGGGGGGGGTGAATCGGTGTAAACAATAAATGTACTAGTTCAACCAATAATTTGATAATGCTTTTAATCAACTTATAATAAATAAAGCAGGCAAGAGTAACTATGCAGTAGAAGTAAAACAGTTCAAACATCCACAAAGCATAACTCATAACACCACTCATTTTATTGTGGAAAATTTTGTAAGAGGGAGTAAAATGAAATGGGAATGACACACACAAATATCTTTACCATAGTAAAAGAGATTCCCTATTAGGAGCTTACAATACCCTGTTAGGGGATCCCGGTTAAGAGTGACTAGTACCTTGTTAGAAGTACAAAGAGACCTATTAAGATCTACCTTGCTAGAGGATTTAGAACTCCTTTTCAGAAGTCACCTTGTTAAAGGATTTATACAAAAGACTTTTTTAATTCCATCTTGTTAAGGGATTTAACCTTGATAACCTATTAAATTTAGCCTTGAGTAATGAACTTAAATCACTGATCTAGAATGACACTACTTACCTGTAAGATCTAATTCAGTCTTTGAACTCTTGACATAATACTCTACCTCTATCTCTGATTGCAACCACCAAAAAAATGATCAACAAACCTAAATCATTGATTTATCTTTCCTTTCTATAGTTGTTCTTAAGTTGGTTAAAACATTAAAAACAATCCACAAGTTAGCCCACATTATTGACTTAACTCCATGAATATTCGTGCCAATAAAACTTAACATGTCAACCCAAAATGTAATACAATAATTTATTATAAAAAATTGAAAATAACTTAACCGCCTTGATCATTTGATCATTAGGAACCAATCAATAACTCAACCGGTTCATATAGAACAATTACCAAAATACTAACTTTCACAAAATATTGAGTTAATTGTTGCGATCATACATCCAGACTTCTCTGACCAAATTAAGGCTCTAGTAATGATCACACCACCCAATGTGCTACCAAACTTAAGTGCTACACAAAACACATTCTATTACTGTCTTCCTGCTAACCGGTTAGAACAATTAGCAAAAATTGCTTCACCTATTCATCCCGTCAATCAGTAACAACAACTAATTCACCAAATCTAATAGAGTTAATAAGCTTCTATCAATGAAAAAATAAAACTCATAATTTATCCTCCAAAATCCATCATAATGCCAACAATATCCCCCTTTGGAATATATAGAAAGATATAGTGAAAAATGTCTTGTTTCAAAAATTCTTCTAATTGATCACAAAAAAAATAAAATACAGAGCTATAACCCACTACTATACACTTATACCAATAACTGTCTCAACTCTATTTTCACCATACTAACCACTCCCTATTTGAAAACAATGAAAAAGGTAAAAAATGAGCTTCAAAAATGAAAACTTACTGATCACACCCTCTCAAAAATTTTCTTTAGCTGTATCCAAGGAAATTTCCCATGATTTCTGCAAGTGTATGATGACTTGAATATGTTTACATTGAATATAAGATAACTCCTCCATAGCTTCAAGAGTACTCATATCAAGTAACCCAAGTTTTACCTCTGCTTATTTAACATTCTGTTGGATAACATAGATTGTTGGAATCAGATAGGTCTACAACTCTAGTAATGTAGTGATCCTCTTTTCTAGTTCTCCTTGAAAAGTTTTTAGCTTTTGATTTATCACCTTCACTTGTGATCCATAGGATGTAGCTAAATGTGAAATAAGATCAAAATGTGAAATAAGATCAAAACTAGAAATTAAATATTTAAGCTCCTAATGAGCCTCATTCCTCTTCAGCTCCAAATCCTGGGTAAATAATGAAACATTAGAAACTTTGGCTAACAATTGACCAACTTCCTTAAAAGTTTCCTTAACCTGATTTACTTGAACTATAAGCTATCCTTTGTCTAATGTTATATTTTCCATCAAATTATTAGTTCTCTGCTTCTCATAATCCAACTTAGCTCTATTTATCTTCCTCCATACTAGGAACTTTCTCAGTAATATCACTGATCAATGTATCCATTTGATCAATGGATGTAGCATTTGGATCATATGCAACATTAGGTACAAGATTTGATAGAATATCTTTGGCTGATTGAAGTACTTTTTCTTGTTTCCTTTATTGTCTAAGCTTGTCTCTTTTAGATTTCAACTTTAGGATGTCAGATATTCTCATTAGTTAACTAGGACTCATCTTAGTAACATCAATGCATCCTTGAATGACCTCAAAATCTTCTTCTTTAATATCATCTTCAGTTTCTTCCTTAGGAATTTCAATAATCTCCCTCTTCAACTTGAAATTGGAACATCCACTTAGGTCCAATTTTATTTTCATCGAGTGTGCTGCTACATCAACTTCATCTTTATTTTCAGCATCACCAGTTTGTCCAACTGTATCAGTTGAAATAGGTATTGCCAAATCTGGAGCTTTATCCTATTTTACTTCATCTTTATCTTTCACATCTACAATTTCAACATTAGGATCTTGTTGTGGTGTACCAGAAGATAAATTACCTATAATGTCTTCAATTACTTGTTTAGTAGAAACAAGTTCATCTACCATCACCTCCTCTTGAGTAGAATTTATTAGTTCATGTTCTTTCAATTTTGTCTTCATGATTTCAATTGTCTCATCATGGACTGCTTGAGACTCAACCACTAATATTCTACATACTCTACTTCTTGTCTTGAATCTAGGTCTCATTTCCTCAATTAAAAGCTTTACATCTTCAATAGACAATTCAGGGTTTAGTAGGATTAATGTTTTCTCCATCATTTCTCTATCTTTCTTTAGATCATATCTCCATCTAGCATCAATCTTCTTATATAGTTTTCCAAGTATCATTTTATGTAGTTCACTAGGTACTCTACAAAACTTATGCCAACTGAATACAATAGCATCTTCAATATTTTGTTGTCTGCATCGTTAAATTTCTCATAGCATTGGTTTGCATCACTAACACTACCATATTCCTTAATACTCTCTACTATGGTATCTCAAGTCAAAATTCTTAAAGTCTTAGGATTAATCAATTTCTCAGTTGTCATAATTAATCAATTTCTCAGTTGTCATACCAACTACTTTAGATTTATTCCCATGACTAGCCTTCAACTCTACTTGCTCTTTCTCTGAATCAGTTTTGGGCTCTTCTTCTTCAGTAGTATCCTTCTTTTTGCTCTTGTCCTTAGAATCTTTATAGCCACGAGTCATTCCCTTCTTTCTCTTGTAAGTCCAATTTTCTACCTTAGGTGTCTCTTCTGCTACCTTTTCCTTTTCCTTTAACATTGAGGAACTCCTAGTAGTTCTACCTGTTGCCTTATCAATTGTAGAAGATACAACCTCTACCTCTTCAATTTCTGTAGCAACAATAGAAGTTATTTATTCTTTAGTTACAAACTTCTTCCTTATTTTATCCATCACATCTTTAGTAATTCCTCTCTTCTTGGCTAAATCATCAACCTTTTTCCTTACTCTTCTCTCTATCACACGTGCCTTTAACTGTGAGTGAATTTTCAAATAGGTTTCTTCATAAGTAACAAACCTAGGAGTACTGACATCAGTCATTTTGGACAATAATTCATCAACATGAAGTGATGCAATATCACCATCAACCTCATAACCCATTCGTAAAGTCCAAGAAGTTCTTGGTTGTACTGCTTGCATCATGCATGTATCAGTATCCACAACAAAACATATATCATCTTTATATTTTTCAACAATATTGGTTGGGATACGTTCTCTCTCACACATTTATTTTTGGAAATGTTTAAAATAACCTCACATAGTACTGGTAAAGTTATTTCCTAACATCCTTATGCATCTCTTAATCTATACTTTAGTAAGTTTATTGATTGACCACTGAATCTGACCAATACTAGGGAAATGATTCTGCAAATAGAAGAATATACATACTAGTAGGGACCCATACTTGAATGATTATTTCTTATACTTATTGATTCTATCCATGTTCACAAATAAATAGCTTCTCATGACCTCACATAGGTCATATCGAGCATTCTCCTTTACCATCCTATAAGCAACATGAATACCACCATTGAGCACATTGTTCAATCAACTCGACTGATAAACCTTATAAATGATCGCTATCAAAGAAAAGTTCACCTCACTATCTTTAATATCATTAATCATTATAGCATGCTAATATTTCTTTACTTTGTTAGGTGAGTAACCTCACGAGCTAGAATCATCCTCAAAATAGGTACATCGTCGATCGCACACAACCCATTTATCACATGAATAATATCCTTGGTAATCTTATAAGGTCTTTCCAGCCATAAGAAATAATCAAGGACTCGACTTAGTACATATCTTATCCAATAAATTTCAAAATTGTTAGGTAGGTCAACAACATATGTGAAATCCTTATCTATTAGATGCTTACGCTCATCCTTCAAACCAACACCATCTCACAGTCTAGTAAATGCATTTAAAATAGAATTGTAACCAAGATCTTCAATCTTGCAATGAATGAATGATCTTACATCCTCAATTAACAATACACCTTGAGGTATCAAAGACAAGGCACTAGCGGGATAATTTTGTATCACCTTGAGTGGATGTAATTTGAAAACTGGCCTTGGCTACTTAGTAATCTCAACCAACACAGGGGTTCCCATAATGCTAACAATGATTAAAACAAAAGACAACCTCTGCAACATAGAAAGATATCGCTTTAGTTTGTTGCAAGAGTTCTTCAAGAACCACTTCCCTTCAAGCACGAAAAATGAAAGCTTAAAGTCACAACCACTTCAAAACTCTTTGAAATCACTTAGAATACACTCATAAATGCACTTCTTAGCTCATAGAATGTAAAGTAACAAATGATCTTCACTTTTACTTTATAACGTCTCATTACCAAGAAATAAATGCAAATGGTCAAATAGTAACCTTAACCAGTCACAATAGTTAGAAATATAAATAATCACTATGTCATTAAACAAAATCATTATGTGATTGCATAGAATCATATGTAATGCAATACACTTCATCAGATTCTTGCATAACATCATTATGCATCTAAGTATGCTGATAAACCTTACCGTACACACAACTTAGGGGATAGGTTATAGATCTTACCTGATTATCTCCCCTAATCCAATAGCTTTGAATTAGTGAGATGATGAAGTCTCCACACTACCCGATGTAGTGGATTTCTCTATCATTTAAGAAGACTTAAATTCTCATTTATTTACCCATATATCCTTCATCTGCTTCTTGATTCCTTCAACATTCACATCCTTCTTGCCTTTATCATTACTAGGCATATTCACTAGTTGACCTCTAGTGTTATTCTTCTTCTCTCTACAAGACCTAGAAATATCTCCAATCTTATTGCACTTGTAACATGCCATACCAGTTTGTCTCCGTGGCCCAACATTACCTCTATCAATTTTCCTCCTATAATTCACAGTTGTGTGTCCAATGTTGTGACAAAAAAAATAGGTAGCACTAAATTTCCTCTCCCTTTGGTAAGGGTTTCCCCGGTTCACATGTGGTCTTTCATTGTTGATTCTAGTCCTGCACTCATTAGCCTTATGACCATACTTGTTATAGTGATAACAATTACCTTGAGAAGCATTAGTGCTAGCACTATAACTAATAGACCTACTAAAAGAATTTGCAAACCTAGGAATAAATGGATTAGGTTTAGACCAACAAACATTAGCAGTATGTCCTTCCTTGTGACAATTGAAACATGTAGGTCTATAATTCCTCTTACCAATTTTTTTTTATTCACAACTTTCCTTCTGCATGAGTATCCTTTTTACCGGATGTCTCACTGACTTCAAATTTGGAAAAACCTATTCCTTTTTTATTATTATTTCTCCTTTGTCTGGAGAGTTTTTCATCAATTTTAGTAGAACTCTTTTTAAACTTGTCCAATAGGTCATTAACACTCTTCAACTCTTCTTTCATCTTTCCATTCACATCTCTCAGATCTTCATTATCTTTTATGACATTAGAATAATGTAGGTGTTACCTTAATGTAGCAACTTCTTGATTAGATCTAAAAAGACCACCCACCTTAGCTGCTAGGGTTTCATATTTAAATTTTAGGGCATCCTCTACAAATTTCTTAGCTTTTTTTGCAACTTTACTTGCTTCTAGATCTTCACCCATTATTATTTAGAAGTTTTCCAACTCCCTTTGCAAGTTCTTCTTTTAATGTTTTAGTTTCTCTAGCACCTTATGCATGTCCTCATTTTCCTTAGCAAGTTGTTCATTTTCCAAGGTCACAAATTCTACCTCACATTCATCAGATCCACTTTTCTCAGGAGATGTTCAATAAGATCTTGAATTTAACTCAACTGTTAAAGAAACTCCTATCTTTTAGCCCAAGAGGTCTTCAACTAGTCTTTAAGTTTCTCAGTCATATCCTTAGCCTCAGCAAGTTGTCTTCTATAAAAAATGCACGTCTCCCTTAAGGATCTCACCCAAGCTATTAGGCTTCTTCAAGGGCAGTATGCTCTGATACCAATTATTAATATATAGAAGAACCAAGAGAGGGGGGTGAATCAGTGCAAACAAGAATTGTACTAATTCAACCAATAATCTGATAATGCTTTTAATCAACTTATAAGAAATGAAGCATGCATGAGTAACTATGTAGTAGAAGTAAAAAAATTTGAACATCTACAAAGAATAACTCATAACTCCATGTTGGTTAAGAGTTTTTCCTTCCTTAAGATTTATAATCTCTGACTCTTCAATACACCCAAGGTGAAAGAACAAAAGGATGTTTACCAACAAATGGGTCAGTGTAAGTCTTCTATCACTTCCCTCTGAATTGATAGGTACAGCTCCCTGATTGTGTTTAATCTTCAATGAATTTGTTTCTTTTGATCATCAGATTATCTTCTTATGGGTTTTAACCAAATTTCTTGCAGGCACAAACAATTCAGGCAAAGATAAGGTTTAATCTATATTTGAATCTAATCTACCTATTCTAAAATGCATGTTCTACTGAGGGGAACAGAAGCAAAATCATACATAAATAGAAAATAGAATTGCTTATGCTGCAACTACTAACATGAAATGGAATTCAAGTAGGAATTACAGTTCCATATACAACTGTACTTTCTATTCTGATGCATCTAAACTACTGAATGAATAGTAGAAGGATTATACATGAAAAGTAAATAGAATCACCCTCACTGCAACCACTAACATGAAATAGAATCCAGTAGGAAACTGCAGCTTCACATACAATTGTTCTATCTATTCAAAATGTAAATGATTCACTAAAACGACACAACAAACATGAGACAAAGCCTCTGTAAATAGAATCACTTCTGCTTCATTAACAAGTTTGCCCACCTTGTATACTGAATTCTTTTCAGCATTTATAGAGTTTACAATACATCAGGCTTCTCAGAGCCAATGACCTTTCCTCTTCCTCGAATACAAAGAGACATAATATAAAGAGAAAGACTTTTCAAATATGAGAACTTGAACAGTCATTATGAATCTGAAACTCTTCATCTTCAACCAGCATTATCGAGCTAAATCCATTGGGCCACAGAGTTGAAACATCATTTTTCTGCACTACAAGATATGAAACTGCAGGTTTTGGTAAACTGAATGCGCAAATGGCTGCAGCGCACCTAATTTTGGATTTCTCGCTTGGACCATCTACAAGCACTATTGCGGAAAATTAGAACAGTACTTCTCCATTGCGGAGAATTGGAAAAGTGCTTCTTCGGCGGAAAATGAGAAAAGTGCTTCTCCAGCGGAAAATGAAAAAAATGCTTCTCCAGCGGAAAATGAAAAAAATGCTTCTCCAACGGAAAATGTAGAGGGAGGTGCGAAACATGCAAAGAGTGAAAATCCTTCTTTGCGGAAAATCACCAAAGGAGGGTGAAACCCACAAAGTGTGAAATTCTCCTTTACCTGTCTTTCCGCACATCATTCTTAAGTGCACGGGCTACTTAACTTAAAGCACATGCTTTATTTGATCTCTTAAAACAACAGCATGATATTCTTTTTTTAATAAATCGGGCCCACCTTATTATGACTAAGCTTGCAGAAAATCACCCGAGAGGGGCGAAAACCTGCGCAGTATAAAATTCTCCTTTGCGGAAAATTGCCAAAGGAGGGCGAAACCCACACAAGGCAAAGATCTTCTTTGCAGAAAATTACCAACTAAGGTAGAATTCCGCCACGGAGAAGGTGATTTCTGAAATCCCGCCGAGCTCGTTCTCGCTCATCTCTTGACCAAATTGCTCGCCGTTTGTTGCATTAGGATCGTTGAGACCTGAATGATCAAATGTTGATCCCACTGCATAAAGAAACTCTCTTAGTTCTCTTGAATGTCTGAAACTTATGAATCCCAAACATCATTCCATCGGCTGAAAAGATCATCAATTGAAAGATCATAATCTTTGCCAGATCGGGTGCTACAACCTACCCAATTAATGAGACCTCGAAAACATCCCACCCGGCTTAGAACAAAAGGCAATGGAAGAGAAGCCTAGAAAAGATTTCCTACCTATAAAAGACTTAGACCTAGAATCAGAATGAATAGACTAACTTGACATGACCATAATGCCAAAAAGGGGTGACTGAAAGTCAGACAACAGCTGGCTCCGACTGTGGGATCATGTACTGCAAAGTGCATGAAGAATTCAGCTACTCTGGGTTTGTAAGTGCCTCATCCATTGGGTTGCGGAGTCTAGAACAAAAAGAACAACAAGAAAAATCATATAGGGAGAGCGAAGGAGAGCAGGGCAACTTGAAACAAAGCAAAACTAAACTTAAGGGAAAACAATAGCAAAACGAAAGACAACCGCTAAAACTATGACACAAAACGAACACCTACCTAACTAACTACTACGTAGGGGTTACCTACTCTTCAATTATGCATCTGGTATAGCTTCAAATCCTGCCCATTATAGGAATATGGCAGGGACTCTCCGGAAGGATATGCCAGTCTGAA
>MU228013.1:3000452-3023623 GCA_018584345.1 Thuja plicata
GTTCCTCTACCTTCAACTAGACAAGGTGTGTCATTTCCCATTCTTACTGATCCACCCTTGTAGTATTCAAAAGTCTCAAAATTTTGCTTATCACCAGTCATATGATGAGTGCAGCCACTATCTATGAGCCAAACAGCATTTTTGCTAATTTTAGATATGAGAGTTGTTTCTACATGCCTTTCTTCATCATCATCTAAATCATCCTTTACAGCCACAAACACCATCTCGATGTCTTCATCAGATTCGGTGTCAGTATCATCATCCTTGCATTTACCTAGGTAGCTTACCTTCTTTCCTTTGTCCTTATATTCTTGGGTATCTCTTCTTTCTGATTGTCAGTAGCTTCTATAATCACCTCTGTCAGATTTATTCTCAAAAGATCTATCATAACTTCTGTCATCTTTTCTTCTGTTAGTGCATCTTGCAGCAAAGTGTCCAATCTCTTTAAAATTAAAGCATACAAGTGGTAATTTACCTTTGTATTTACCTTTTCCTCTTTGCATTATTCTATCCATAAGTGCTTCAATTTCATCAAGATCATCTTCTTCGCTTTCACTATCACTATCTTTTCTCATAGTGTTTTTGTGACTTGATTTACTTATTCTCATAGAAGTTTTAAATGTAGACTCTATGTTTGGTAAGACACTATTATCAAAGTTATTCATCTCAAATGAAATCAGTCTTCCAATTAAATTGTCTAGAGTAACATTGCTATTTTCTACTTCTCTCATTTCTTGAATGGCAGATACTCTAATAGCATAAGTAGGTAGTAAGGTTCTTAGAACTTTACTTACCACTGTATCTTCTTCTAGTACACCTCCAAATCATCGGATAGCATTGACTACCTCTTTAATTCTTGTACTGTACTGAGTGATGTTTTCTCCTTCTTTCATTTTGAGATCATCAAACTTTCCTCTAAGGCTTCCTTCCTTGGGTCTCAAAACATTTTTGTCACCACCATTTACAAGCTTCAATTTGTTCCACATCTACTTTGCATATTTTCATTCTTTGACATCTTCAAATTTAGCATCGGAGAGTGAGGAAGCAAGCTCTATCATCATGCCATTATGTTCACGATTCTCTCTCATTTGTTCAACTGTTGGTGCTCCTGTGGGAAACACATATTTAGTTTCAAGGAATTGAGTAACATCATTACCAATACTTGATAAGTGGAGTTTTATCCTTCTTTTCCATGAAGAAACATTATCTTTGTTCAACTTGGGCACATCTCATCTGTTCATCTTGTGATCTTTGTCTTAGGTCTTGAAACCTTCCTTCTAAGCACACAAGCTCTGATACCAATTGTTAGTAATAACTGAGAGGGGAGGGGGGGGGTGAATCAGTGGCCTCAAATTTTTATCCTTAATCTAACCACCAATCAAATAAACCTCATATTATTATGTCCCTACAAGATGCATGCCATGAAATACTTATAACGATTAATTATCTGTCAGTTTTCCTTGTCTTTCCTTATTCTCCTTGATTACTGATAAGCAGTATAACTATTTACCAAAATACAGTAAATATGTAGATTATACTGATAAATCTAGAAATGCATAGGTGAAATGTAAAACAATAAAATAATAAACCATACACACATAACACATGGATTTTAACGTGGAAACCCTGTTAAGGGAAAAAACCACTAGGATCGGTACCCCAAATTTTCACTCTTCTGAAGTGAGCCCTGTTAAGAGCCAACCCTGTTAAAGGTTACAAACACACTATTAGGTGTGACCTTCTTAGAGGATTTTACACATATAGGTTGTCACTTAGTATTGGGCATCTAATGCTGCCATCCTTGAATCAGCCTCTCTCTTAGACCGTCAATAGGCATCGGGCATATCCAATGCTACTTTCATGAATAACCCTTTCTGGCACTCCTTGGGATGTACCTCGATATATAGAAGACTGTTAAGTCCTGATTTGTTAAGAGACTTGATGCTTCAATGGTTAAACTGAAACAAAATGACCTATTTCTAATGCAACTTGAATTGCAGATTTTTAGATCTATTTAAGTACATTTACCTATCTGATCAATGTATCAATTCAATTCTTTTGTGCTCCATACTTTCTGCTCTATGATGCTATGCTGACTATTCATCGGTGTCTGCAGAATTCCTTAGATCTCCTTCAGCTTGATTGATCAGTACTGCATGAAGTTGTTCTTCATCAGTTTATTCTTAGCATCCTCTTTCTATTCACTCCCCTTAATCCATTTTCATGTGATACAAAAATGAATTAAGCTTGTCTCTTATATAGACATAATATTCAATGGTTATTGATTCTTGGCGTGAAAAACAGTCTAGCCAATCTGATTTAAAGCATAACTCCTAATTTATCTCGTAGTTATCTTTATGCCAACTGTACAAATCTTATTTAAATCAATCCCTTAACTCTGGTCGATTAAAATAAAGAAAACAACCAGATAAGTCTATTTTTAGCTCTTGCCAGCTAGATATTTTGTCATTTTCTGAACTCTCTGTTCCGTTGGTCAAATCTTCAGTTAGTCATCGATTACAACTGTTAGTTCCATCGGTGTGACTCCAGTTAGCTTCAGGATCTTTGTCCATCAGGAAACTCTATTTTTAGCTCATCGGGCATCCCATGGTTTTCTTCATCGGGCAACACTGTCTTCTGCTCGTCGGGTATCACTATGACTTTTCTTCTTTACCTTTATCGATGGTGTGCACTCCATCGGTGTTATTTGTCACTTAGTGAATACTTGAATTTTATGCATTGCTGAAAGCATAACCTTTGTTCCATTGATTCTATGAAGTCTTTGGCATTATATACATGATCGTATAGATGATATCAAGTTGACATCAATGACAATACAAACCATTAACTAATTTAATGCCTTGCATTATCTTCAACTTAACATTATCAAACATTTAATCAGTTACATGTCATCAATGTATGAGGTCAAGAATAGAAGAGGATGAGAAAGTGAAGGTTGTAAGATACCTTAATGGACTTAAATGGACCATTCAAGATGAGATGAGTCTTTTGACTCTAGATGCAGTTCAAAATTGCAACCAAATTGCTGTCAAGGTTGAAGACAAGCTAAAGAAGAAACAAGACTCAAGTACCTCCAGTGGAAGAGGTAGAGGAAGAGACATTAGAGGATAAAGAAGTGGATATGGTGGATGGAGTTCTGAATCAAAGAACCAAGGAGATACTAAGTTCAGTGAACAACAAGATGAAAACTCTAGTAGAGGAGGTTCAAATAGAGGAAGGAACTCTAGTGGAAGAGGAAGAAACAAAAACCAAAGTAGTGGGAACTACTTTGCCAATATGAAATCTTACCATTGCAATCAAATGGGTCATCCTACATACAGATGTCTAGAGAAGAGTTCAACTTCCCAAGGCAGTGATAAGAGAGTGAAATATGTTCAAGAAGAAGCTAGTGGTGGAAACAAAAACCCTGAGGTCCCCTTAGAATTAGTAGAAGGTGAGAACCTTATGATGAGAAGGACTCTGATTAAGGAGCCAACAAGAGAAGATCCAAGCCAGAGGAGGTCATTGTTTAGAGTGAAGTGTAAGATGATGGGAAAAGTGTGTAGAGTCATCATAGACTTAGGGTCTACTAACAATATAGTGTCAGAGGAGGTAGTTAGTAAGTTTAAAATGACAAGGATACCCCACACAAATCCTTATAAGGTCACTTGGCTAAACAAAGGACAACATGTCCTTGTAAATGAGAAAGCTTGGGTTGAATTCTCAATTGGGAGACATAAGGAAAAGGTTCTATGTGATGTATTACATATGGATGCATGTCATTTTCTCATAGGTAGACTATGGCAATACGACATATAGGACATGCATGATGGAGTGAAGAACTCCTACTCATTCAAGAAGGACAATGTAACTTTCAAAATTCAGTAACTATTGGAGGATGTAGAATTGAAGTCTACTAGTCCTAATGTTCTTATGGTGAGTGAAAAAGAGTTCTTAGAGGATTGAAGAAGGAGAGGGATTTGGTTTTTCCTTAGTGTTGAAACCAAAAGAAGAGAATGCAAATAGAGCAGTGAAGAAGATAGAGTTTCCAAAGGAAGTGCAGGAGTTGCTGCAGAAGCACCAATGCATAGTTAGTGATGGAAAACCTTCATTCCTACCACCTAAGAGGTTAGTAAGCCATCAAATAGACCTAATCCATGGAGCTACCCTACCCAATAAGGAAGCCTATAAAATGACCCCTCAACAGAATGAGGAAATTGTTAGACAAATCCAAGAGCTCCTAGAACAAGGCCTTATTAGGAAAAGTATTAGCCCATGTGTCATTCCTACTATCCTAGCACCCAAAAAGGGAGGAACTTGGAGGTTATGTAAAGACTCCAGAGCAATCAATAGGATTATAATAAGGTATAGGTTCCCTATCCCTCGGATAGAAGACCTAATGGAATGTCTAGGAGGAGCAAGATATTTTACCAAGATAGACCTAAAGAGTGGCTATCATCAAATCAGGGTAAAGGAAGGTGATGTGTGGAAAACAACCTTCAAGACCACAGAAGGACTGTATGAGTAGCTTGTCGTGCCATTTGGCCTATCCAATGCCCCATAAACTTTCATGAGGTTGATGAATGAAGCTCTTAAAGAGTGTATTGGTAAATTTTTGGTAGTCTACTTGGATGATATAATCATCTATAGTAAGACAAGGGAAGAGAACCTCAAGCACCTAGAAATGGTTTTTGAAAAGTTAAATGAGAAGAAGTTGATGATCAACTTGGAAAAATGTAAATTCATCAAACAAGAACTGATGTACCTTGTATTTGTGTTATCTCAGGGTAACTTAAAGATGGATCCTAGCAAAGTGGAGGCCATCACCAACTGGCCTAATACAAAAACAAGCACTGAGGTAAGAATTTTTCATGACCTAGAACAATATTATAGAAAGTTTATTAAGTAATTTAGTGCAATCTATGCTCCTATGTTAGAAACTATTAAAGGAGGCATGAAGACTAAGTTTATTTCAAATGAACAAGATAACCATGGTTTTGAGCTACTAAAAAAGAAGATTGAAACCCAACCAATTTTGGTTTTTCCAAGATTTGAAAAGATATTTACAGTGGAATGTGATGCCAATAATGTAGCCATTGGTGCAATCTTGAGCCATGAGGGAAGACCAATGGCCTTCCACTTTGAGAAACTAAGTGAAGCTAAGAAGAAATATTCTTCTTATGACCTAGAGATGTATGCTCTGGTCTAGTCACTGAGAAAATGGAGGCATTACCTGCTTCCAAAGAGTTCATAGTCTATTTAGACAATCAAGCATTGAGATTCTTGAACTCACAAGATAAATTGAGTCACAAGCATATGAAGTGGGTTGAGTACCTGCAAGCTTACACCTTCAACATCAAGCACAAGAAGGGGTTGCAGAACAAGGTTGCAAATGCTTTAAGAAGAAGAGCATTGACTATCCAAGAAATTAAACTGCAGAGTATGGGAATAGATAATTTCAAAGACCTATATTAAACTGCAGAGTATGGGAATAGATAATTTCAAAGACCTATATGGTGAAGATGAGGACTTTGTAGACATTTACAAGGCCTACTAAGAGTATAAAAATCACTTTTATAGTCAATACTCAGACTATATTTTATAGACTAGTCTATTGTTTAAAGGGAGTCCATTGTGTGTCCCTAGGGGGTCTATTAGGAGGAATCTAATACAAGAGAAAAACAATGGTGCACTTAGTGGCCATTTTGGTGTTAATAAAACTCAAGAATTAGTCCAAAGATTCTACTTCTGGCCCAAGATAAATTTGGATGTTAATAGATATGTATAAATTTGTGTTACCTATTAGAGGGCCAAAGAAACATCTACCAATGCCGGCCTATACCAACCTTTTCCCATTCCAACCAGACGATGGGAATGTCTGAGCATGGATTTTGTAGTTGATTTACCCAAAACAAAATAGGGAATGGACAATATATATGTTATTGTGGACATATTTACTAAAATGGTAAACTTTGTACCTTGCAAGACAACAAATGATGCAAGTTAGATAGCTTCCCTATTATTCAAGGAGGTTGTCAGAATTCATGGTTTACCACTGAGTATAGTGTCTGATAGAGACACCAAGTTCATGAGTCATTTTTGGAAGACTCAGTGGAAAAAAATTGGAACTAACTTGTCATTTGGATCTGCCTACCATCCTTAGTCTGATGGTCAAATAGAGGTAGTCAATAGGAGTCTTGGAAATCTCCTAAGATGTTTAACAAAAGAGTATGGTCAAGTTTGGGACTAACTCATTGGGCAAGTAGAATATGCCTACAATGACACAGTGAATAGAACTACTAGAAAAAGTCCCTTTGAGATAGTCTATGGCCTTCATCCAAGAGGAATCTATGCGCTCAGAGATCTGAAGGATGGACCCAAGGGGAGTGGCTATGCTGATGATTTTGCACATTCTATGCAAGAAGTTTATGAGATAGTCAGGAAGACACTCATTGAAAATACATAAAAGATCAAGACTAAAGTGGATGAGAGAAGAAGAGATGTCCAATTCAAAGTGGGAGATCTAGTAATGGTTCACCTCAAAAAGGCAAGACTTTAGAAAGGAACACCACATAAACTTCAAATGAGAAGAATTGGCCCATGTGTTATACTGGCCAAATATGGAGCCAATTCTTACAAAGTAGAATTTCCAGAGGATATGGGTTTATCACCAGTGTTTAATGTTGCAAACCTGGTTCTATACAAAGGCCCAATCCTAGATATAGATCATAGTTTGACTGAAGTTATACAGGAGGTGGAAGAACAACATTTTCCATCTGCACCAATCAAGAAAGAAGAGCAAATTTTGGATTCTAGAGTCTACAAGAAGACCAGGAAGAAGGATTACCAAGAAAACTTAGTAAAGTGGCAAGGACAACTAGATACAGATGTAGTCTGGATCAAGGAGACTAAGTTTAAAAATTTGGGCATTGATCTCAACTTACTCAATCCAAGGGTGGATTGAAATCTTTTCATTAGGGGAGGATGGTGCAGGAGCACCTAGGCAATCCTCAAGAAGGCCCTAGTCAATTTTGGATTGTAAATGACCCTATCAAAGTTAGTGTGTGTTTTATTAAGACCTTATAAGGTCTTGTGGTTGTGTGTGAATAGATGGATTAGTGGTTAGTGCTAATTCCATCTTAGTCTTTGTTATTTGCTTTTAGTTGTTTAGTCCTTAGTTCGGTCTAATATTGGGAAATGAGGTCTAAATGTGTCCAATCCCTATGTGTGGGGAGAAATATGCTTAAGGAGGCATAAATTATGTTATTTCATTTAACTAAATGGGTTAGATGCCCTAAAATGTAGTTTACCTCATAAATGCAAAAGACGTTAAAAGTTGTCATGACAACATTTGCAACTTTTTGCAAATGTTGCATGCAACTCGACAACATTGGATTCACTCTATTATAGGAGTGGAAATGAATGATAGTGGAATTAAATGGTGGAGGAAGCATCTTTAGACACTCAATTTCTTGTTTCCCAAGGTAGAGTTGATGTATGCAAGTTTTTGGAAAGTAAGAGAGCAAGTTTTTGTGAAAACAGAGTACAGTCGACTTCTTTGAGAGTTATTTGTGTTTTAATGGATTGAAATAAATGATCTAAGTGTGGATTCATGTAATAGATAATTATTTAATACTTTTTCATTCAAAGTGAAAATAGTGTAGAGTTGATTTGATAGGTGTAGGAAATTGTTGAAGAACTAGGTAGTCTGCTGGTCAAGTTCAGGGAGATTTTGGTTTTATGGCTCCCCCATGAAATTAAACTGTAGGAAATTAAAAAGGTTAAATGAATGTTTTAGTGGAGCCTCTTTAAAGTTTACATATGTAGGTAGGAGGCCAGAAGATTCAATGTTCTAATTTTGAAGCCATGCCCTAGGTGAGCTAGGACAGTCCAGTTAGGTGTCTAGTAGGTGTAAATAAGAATGCAGAGACAAGGGTGTGTATGGGAGTCCTGAACCAATTGTTTTCTTAGTGTCTTTAGGGTCTCATAAATCCCTAGTAACTATTTTATAACCCACCCAATCCATTTGGATTGATTTTTCCATAGAAATCAGAGAAGTGCTTGTGAGGAGCCAAAATAGGCCTAATAGCCCTACATTTTAGGACAAAGGTGTACGAAGGACTTGGAGACCCTAGACCTTAAAAATATTTTAGGTTTCCAAAAATGGTATCTAGATCCTTGATTGGTTTTAGGGGTTGTGTGGAATTTTCAAGAGTAAATCTTGAAAAACCCTCTGGATAGGGCTAATTGGTCCTTTAGGCCTAATAGTGTCATTTTGGGTGCAATTTTAGAACTCGACTAAATTGGGAGTGAAGACCTATGGAATTTGTAATGTATGGATGTAGAATGAACATAAAAAGAGTGTACAAGGCCCTTTTAGTATGTGTGGAGTTGGTTTGAAGGATTTGGGATTGAAATTCTTCAAAGCCAATGAGAAGCATTGAGACAAAACTAATGGTGGATGTCCTTCAAGGTGAAACACAATAGTTGTAACTCTTAGCGAAGAGTTGGGAATAGTCTAAGGCTCAATGTATTGAAGCTAGTGTGGTCCTAAAGGGAAATTGGGATCCTAAGTGGACTAGGGAAAGTTAAGTCCTATCTAAAGTATTGTGAGAGCACACCTTGGGGTTACTTTTATCAGAAAATGAACTAGCTTGTGGAATCAAATGTGCTAGTGGTACATTGGAAGAAGGAGAAATTATTTAAAAGCTACTAAGATCGTTGAACCTACTTACAAAATAAAATTTTATGCTATTGAAGAGATCAAAACCATTGCCCTAGTGCCTATATATATAAATGTCAGTAAGTTATCTACTTTTGAAATGAGTGAGTTTGGTGACTCTCTTCCCAAATTTGAATCTTGTTTCAAAGATACTATATTAGGAAGAGACATGCATAGATCACAATAGGGTGAAGAATCTACAAGGAGAATATCAAAATATGAAAAGGAGATGAGAGAAATCAATGAAGATGAGCATGATCTTTAGAAATTGGAAGCACCAGTTTCAAAGAGACTATCAAAAGGATTTGGTAAGTACAAAGGAAGAATGCCTTTAAATTTTTTTTCTTGTAAAAGATAGGACTTATGCCTCTAGATGTCCAGAGAGGTTTCCTATGTATGATTATGATCAGTCCAAGTTTGAGAAAAAAAGGTGTCAATATGTTGTTGATGATGAAGGAGGCACTGATGATGAATATGATAATGTTAAGAGTGATGATGAACTTGTGTTTGTTGTAATCCAAGAGGATGAACCCAAGTCTGCAAATATTGTGTCAAATATTCTTGTTATTAATGTTGCTGAAGATCTCATGTTTAATAGTGTTGTTAGTAATGTGGTTAAAGAAGAAATCCTAGTTGCTCAAGTTGAAGAGAAGGCCCTAGCTGCTCAAGATGTAAAGAAAGATAAATGGTTCATTGATAGTGGTTTCTCTCATCATTTGACTAGTGTCAAGAACAAATTTATGGAATATGAGAAGTACAAAGGTGGTGTTGTTAAATGGGGAGACAAATCTGAAGGTATTTTCAAAGGTAAAGGTACCATTTCCTTAGATGGTAAGAATACAAATGATGATGTGCTATATGTGGAAGGATTAAAACATAATCCTCTTAGTGTTGGACAAATAATGGATATGGATTTCACTTCAAGGATAAAAAATGCAAAATTTTCAATGACTATTGAGTAGAGATTGAATTAGGATCCAAGAGAAAGAAATTTTTTTTCCATCTGAATAATGAAGGAGAAAGATATCTGATTTCTCATATTGAATAAGGGAAAACCAAATCATACAAAGATGAACAAGATTCTATAAATAATCAAGGATTGCAACAACAAAGTTAGAATCAAATGACAAGTGTCTCAATGGAGTCTGATGATGAGGATGATACAAATAAAGGAGAAGGAACAACACAAGATTCACAAGTGAAGGAAATCACACAAAGGTATGATAATTTGAATCATTTTGAAGGAAGTTACTTGACTACTTAGTTTAATGAAATTTAGTTTGGTTCTTGCAAAGATAGCTTAGATGAACAAACTATTGATATATATCATATAATGCAAACTCTTGTTGAAAATAAAATTTAGAGAATCTCAGAGAGATCAAGAATTCAAGAAGAAGGAAAAGATGATAATGATAGAGAAATGAAAAGGAATTCTGAAAGTCATGGTAAGATTCATAGTCACAATAAGTTTTATGACAATAAATCTAGTGAACGTTTAGAGTCAAATGTAGGTAATATTGAGAATAAAGTATAGAAGATCATAATAGGAATTGAAGAAGATCATATTTTCTTGATTTTTGATATTAAGGCTAGAAAGATATATAAATATTGCATGGATGATAAGTGGGTTAGAGCCATAGAAGAAGAGCTTAGGATTGCAAATGAGTACAAGGAAAAGATCAAGATTAGTTCAGCTAAGCTTGAGGAATTTCTAAATATGAGGAGGTTAGTAGATGAGAGTGATCTTAGCTTAGAGAAAGGAGAATGCTCCAAATACAAATAGGACAAGTTTAAATCAGAGAAGAAAAAGAATAAGAAGAATAAAGCCAAGAAAAAGAACCTGGCAAAAAAGTCTAAAGCTCAAAAGTTCAGAGGTAAGTATCTTGCCTGTAATGAAGATGAAATTAAAGAAGTGGATTGCAGAAAGAGAAATTTATCTTTTAATTGTAGAAGGGATAATAATGATTCAAGTATATGCAATAGTATGAGGAAGAAGATTGATACTGCTAATAAGGAAAAAGTTAGATGTTTTGTACGCAAAAAATTTGGTCACATTGCTTGTCAATGCACTACAAAGAAGAAATAAAAGGATAAAAAAATTATTGTTCTACACATTAGATGAAACTTATCTAAACTTAATATGGATAAGTGCAGAGGCAAGAAGGTGAACAAAGGTAACACTAAAGGAGAAAACAAGAACATGCAAAAGAATGGTCAGAACAGGAAGAAAGAATAGGACAAGAAAGACAAACACGATAAGAGGAATGCAAAAGGAAAAGTGATAGGGAGATTCTTCACTAAGTCAAATTGACTCTCTCCTAGGCCTCTACTCTAGACCTATTAGGGATTTTCTCTTCTAACCTAAACCAAAGGTAGAACACTTAGTTCATACACCTTCGCTCTCAAAGAATCCCACTATCAATTAAAGTTCAATCCTCACTAAATCTACAAGGGTAGATTCCATCACATCTACTAAATCACCTCACAAGCATTCATAGGGTTGTTCCCATGTTTTTTTATGTCTAAAAACTTCAATATTAACAATTCAGAGCCATAGTTCATCAACACATTCATAAATTTATTTGTTTCAAGGAGCAGGCCTAGTGGTTCTTGTAGCCCTAACTAGGATCCTTTTCTACATTAACTTCCAAATTTATCAAAGAATCCACTAAACCAATATTGATTCCAAATACCCTTTTTAGAGACACAAAATATTTTTAGGTTTTGGAGGTCTCAAGTCCTCTGTACTGGACTTCAAATCCCTTAGGGATTGAGTCCTTAAAAATATGACTATTAGGCCTATTTGTAGAAAATCCTCTCAAAACTAGATGAAATGAATTCATAGTCCATCACCAATGCTCAAAAAGGTCTTTCGTCTTTCTAAGTCCACCCTCCATGCACTGGATTACTTCTACCAATCCAACCCTGCAAGTGAATCACATTGTTCCTCAATTGACCCTAGACGGGCTATAGCCAAGCTCACCTAGGGAAAGAGATCAATATTCACCATTGTAATATCATAACCTAAAAAAAATGTACAATGAATCCTCTACCATATCTCCAAGTCACAAAGACTTTCCATGGTGGAAAATGACTATGGAGTCATTTTACTATTTACAGTCCTGTCTAGTCCAGAGAACCCAGAACAGGAAAAAGTTTACATTCAAATAAAAAATGGAAAATAAAAGCTAATCACTACCACACAAAGCTCAAAAATAGATATCAGAACCTAATTACAATGAACCGTAACTTAATTCAATCCATTGATCAAAGCTTGGATTCAAAACCAAGAAAACACAGTTATTGTTCCTTCAATTACTTGTCCAAATTTTAAAAAATGCTAACCAACCTCATTAAATGGTGTCCAAGACCCTTAAATATGTCTAGATGATCCAAAAAAACTTTTTGAACTGACCCATAATTGCCTCTTGGGTAGTTTTACAACTTCTTGCAAAATGTTGTTGAGCAACATATAAAAGTTGCAAAGTTGCTCAAGCAACTTTTGCACTTTTTACAATTTTTTTCTCTTTGTTCATTATAACATTATGGTTGGACACCAAAAGGTCCCATATCATGTCCTAGGACCTAAAACACTTAAAAAATTTCCTTCTAAGGACTTTGACTACCAAACTCAAAATTTGACCCATTTTGCTCATCAGGACCTTGCAAAGGTCATTTGGATCAAAATCATACACAACCTAACACACCTTCTCCTAAAACATTCCATTATGATCCTAAACTTCCCTAAAAACACTTAAAAATCATTAAATGATCCAACACAACAAAAATTAGGGCTTCTACCCTAGGTTCTCCTGCATCAAAATGGAAAGGTGAAAGAGGACAAGGAACATAAGCATACAAGTAAGTCAAGAAGGAAGAAGAATAAAGCTAGTAGAAAAAGGAGAACAACTATAAAATATAGAGGAAATTCAAGGTTAATTTCCCCTCCTAATCATAACTAAGAGATGAAGGTAAGTGCATCAATCTAGTGAATTTAAATTTTTATTTTTCAAGTTGGATTGATGTAAGGAGGCTGGTACTTAGGGGGAGTAGTAGTAATTAGTCAAGATTTGTTATAGGTTTCAAGGAGAGAAGATGATGAATTTGGAAAGAAGGCTGGTTATACATTTGTCGTTGATGTCAAAGGGAAAGAGAGAGAGAAATTTTTAAAAAAATCAAGTGTGAAGAGAAAGTGCAAAGGAGAAATAACATATGAGAGGGAGAGAGAAGATACGAAGAAATCATATCATATGTGAAGGAAGAGAAAAGGAAGTTAGGTAAGAAGGAAGAGAAGCATGTGAATTTTATTTTATATACTTGCACATAAGAAAGTGTTTTAGCCAATAGGTTTAGTGTACATCCAAGTGTTAGATTGGGTGGTTTCTGTTGCACCAAAAGCTCAAACTGTTAATGACCGATACAACCACTAGACTTATAGAATCCACAGGAGGTTGTTAAACCCTTGTCACCAAGTGTTGCATGGACTGACTGAGACCAAGAGCACACACCTTGCAACAATATTTCCCTTAGGAAATTCATGGGTTTGGAACCTGTGACCTAGGCTCTAATACCAATTGTTAGATTGGGTGGTTACCATTGCACCAAAAGCTTGAACTTTTAATGCCTGATACAACCACTAGACTTATAGAATCCATAGGAGGTTGTTAAACCCTTCTACCAACTGCTGCATGGACTGACTGAGACCAAGGGTGCACACCTTGCAACACCAAGGGGGAGAAACTAATGGAGAGAATAACATGTAATCAGATTGGAACCAAGGGAAGATTGTTCCCAGGGGAGAAGTGTTAGACTCTGAAGGATAATTTTGGATATTGTTGTTAGTGTTGTTGAATATCTTTCTAGGAGTGATATTGTTGGTTTTTATTGCATTACTTATTTTTCACATCATATGGTGTTATCAATGCCAAAGGGGGAGATTTTTGGAAAGTTGGATGTTGTATGTGTTTTCATTAATGTCAACATATCAGAGGAATTGATTAGAAGATTTATTTGTTTGATGCTAACTTAATTATTGCAGGTTAGCTATTGGAACAAGATGTTAAGAGGTATAGTGAGGATAAGATATTGCAAATATGAGTTTGCACACATAAGATGTTGTTGAAGAAGGTTTGTACTCAGTTCACTCCAAGTTTCATAGGATATCATGAAGATTTGGGCATGATATGGTAACTGGTAGATAGAGTGATAGATAGTATTGAAAAGAAGATAGAGAAAGGTTCAATGTGCACAATCAAGTTGGAATTTATTTTTGCACATATAGGAGTGTGTTTGGGACATAATCAGGTGTCTTCAATTAAGAGGGCTTGTACCTCAGAGGTTTGCATAGCATATTTTTATTATCTCAGAGCCTTGTTGACAATGCTCTTGAGATTTGGTGAAAAAGGGATGAAAAAGGGATTCAAGTGTTTGAGTGTTGATCATGATGCTATAGGATGTTCTTAAAGTTGTACTTTATGATTTGGAAATCCACATGGATCAGAAGGATCATATTGGTGGAATTTTCAGTCAATAATAATATTTTTATTATTTTCTTTTATTCTTGACCAACTGGGTTGGTAAATCGTGTTGCACAAGGGATAGACCATGAAATCGGGAAGATTTATGATCTCAAGGTGGTTTATTGATGCAAGGAGGGTAGGAGACGGGGCCAAGGGCACACCCAAAACCAACCACCTTGCAGATACAATGAAAAATTACACAACAACATAGTGAGAGAAGAGAAATGCAAATATCTTAATCATGAATCAATCAAACTCAATACATGCTAGGTCATAAGGCCTTCCTGGTTACAGTCATATACATCAGAGTGTATTACAATTCGATCTTCTTATAACAGAGATCTCATATCTTTAATATTCTAACATTTTCCTTGTTGCTCTAAGAATTGCTACCAAACTAAGAACATAAAAAATAATATATACAAAAGTCCAACAAAGTAGTCAGCGCTCAAATACAAAGGTGAGACCCAAATTTAGGTCCACATGAATCCCCAAGATAGATCCCAGCTACAAAAATTAAATAAAGAAGTCGGCCACCAATACCAATTCCAAAATAAACCAACTCGGCAAGGCAAAATCCGAGCAACAGAGCACTTGGAAAAAGAAAAGCCGAGCAACAGTAATAAGCATGACCAAGAAACTCGACAAGGATGCCAAGAAACATAAGTTGAGTGATAGAGAACATACTGAATTGAAAGTAAACATATTTTTGGATGAGTAGGATTGCCAAGGGCCCAAGATGCTCCTGCATCAGACACCTAGGGTTGAAAAGAAATGATTCCTTGAATCATGTATCAGGTCCAACCTGAAATGAATCCAACTTAGATTGAGAAATCCAAGATGAGTCCTCAATCGGTCTATTTTTCCACTTTACTAGATATTCCATGTATTCTTTTCCTCCTGTACTTCTGCCAACTCTCTGTTTCAAGATCTTCTCAACTTCTTCTATCTGCTTCTTAGGATAATAACTTGGTACTGTTATTTCTTCATTAGGTTCATGATATTCATACAAGTCTAAAATATTGAAAATAGGTGATATATCCATGTCATTAGGTAATTCAACCTCATAAGCATTTCCACTGTCAAATCTCCTTAGTATTTTACAAGGACCAAATTTCTTCATCTTCAATTTCCCATATGTTCTATTAGGAAATCTTCCTTTCTTCAGATGAACCATCATAGCATCACCAACTTCAAATGTCTTATGTCTTCTTGATCTATCTGCATCATCTTTGTATTTTTGATTACTTTTCTCCAGCTTCTGCTTTACATCCTTATGCAATGTCATCATAAATTCTGCAAATTCTTCTTCTTTAACACTTCTTTTCTTTTCACCAACAATTTCTCTCAGATATGATATACCTCTAGGTTGTGTGCCATGAACAATCTCAAAATGTGTCTTTCCAGTACTTCTATTTACTGAACTATTGTATGCAAATTCTGCTTGTGCCAACATCAAATCCCAAGTGCCTAGGGTGTCTCCAACTAAACATCTCAACAGGTTACCCAAAATTCTGTTTACCACTTCTATTTGCCCATCAGTATGTGGATGAAATGTAGAACTAAATTTCAACTCAGTATTCAGCTTCTTCCAAAGTGTTCTCCAAAAATAACTTACAAACTTACTATCTTTGTTAGAGATGATACTCTTTGGTAATCCATGCAATCTGACAATCTCCTTAAAGAAAAGATCTGCTATATGAACTGCATCTAATGTTTTCTTACATGGTATAAAATGTGTCATCTTAAAAAATATATCCACACTAACAAATATAGAATCATTACCTCTTGCTGTCCTTGGAAGTCCAAGAACAAAATCCATGCTGATAGCACTCCAAGGTTTCTCAAGAACAGTAATAGGTGTATAAAATCTAGTATTTTGACTCACTCCCTTTGCAATTTGACAATCTCCACAACTTCTCACAAATTTTTGAACATCCTTATACAACTGAGGCCAAAAATACCTCTCCTTCAGCAAACTCAATGTTTTATCAATGCCAAAGTGTCCAGCCAATCCATTACTATGTTGCTCCTTTATCAGATTAGGTCTCATTGATCCTCTTAGTATACATAACTGAACTCCTTTAAACAACATATCTTCCTGAATGAAATAGTCTTCATACTTACTTGATTTATTTTTATTATGTGCTCTGCACACTCTCCACCGCTTTGAAAAATCAGGATCATTTTCATACAAATTCTTCATGTCATCAAAGCCAAGAACTTTAATTCTCATTTCAATCAACAAAGATCTTCTTCTACTCAATGCATCAACAAATCTATTAGATACTCCACTCTTATGCTTAATCAAAAATGTAAAATTCTGCAAATACTCTACCTATTTCATATGTCTCTGATTCAATTGATTTTGACTACCCAAATACTGTAAAGCCTTATGATCAGTATACAACACAAATTCATTTGGCATCAAGTAATGCCTCCATTTCTTCATATCTTGCACAATAGCATAGAATTATTGATCATAGAAAAAATATTTCCTCTTTGCATCATTCAACTTTTCACTAAAGAAAGCAATAGGTTTACCTTATTGAGTCAATACAGCTCCAATTGCAAGCTATTTTTAGAGAGTTGATAGTTCTGTGAATGAATTCAAAAATCAAGGAGGTACTCTAGAAGATAAAGATATTATGAAGAAGATTCTGATGACCCTATCAGATAGTTACAACGAAAAGATCTTTACAATTGAGTAAGTCTATGATCCAAAGAAGTTTACTAAAGAATAAAAATTTGACACTTTGCCTGCTTTTGAGATGAGAAAATTTGGAAAAGAGAAGGAGAAATATGAAACCACCTTTAAAGCCACAAAACATAATATGATCATGAAAATGAAAGTTCTTATGAGATGGAAGAAAATTTCACAAGGAAGATGAAGAAAGGTACCAAAAAATACAAAGGTATGTTACCTCTTAAATGATTTAGATGTAGAAAGATTGGTTGTATAGAAACTAGGTGTCTGAAAAAAGGGAAAAAATAGAAATTCAAAAGATTAAATAAGAAATCCTACTATGTTAATGAAAATGCCAGTATATCAAATGATGAATCAGATCAGGAAGATTGTCTATTTTTGGTTGAAAAAGAAAACCTAAATTCAATATTTCTAACATTTATTTGGAAACTAATGGTTTTACTGAGAATGTATTGTATGTTAGAAGAAATAAGGATGAATGGGTGATTGATAGTGGATGTTCAAATCATATGATTGGTGATAAAAGTAAGTCTGAAACTTAAATATTATGATGGTGGTCTAGTTAGATTTGGTGGTGATAAAACAACACAGATTGTTGGAATTGGTTCTATTACTTTTGATGGAAAACACAACACTGATAATGTTTACTATGTGAAGGGTTTGCATCACAATTTGTTGAGTATTGGACAGATGTGCCATAATGGTTACGATGTTGTATTTTAGGAGGATGGATGTGAGATCTGAAAGAAGTCTAAAATTGTTATTGTTGCTAGAATAAAAACAAGAGGAAACATGTATCAACTAGAAAATACAAAGAGATGCTTAATATCACAAACTGATGACAGTTGGATTTGGTACCAGAGGATGTGTCATATTAAACTCAACAATTTGGTAAGGATAAGTTCAAATAGTGCAGTTAGAGATTCTCCGAGACTAAGAAAACCAAAAATTAATATCTACAAAGGATATCAAGAAGGAAAACAAATAAGAGAATCATTCAAAGGACAAGATCATTCATCTACCACTTTGTTGGATCTTTTTTACACTAACCTATGTGGTCCAACTAGAACAAGGATCTTACAAGGTGATGAATATTTCATGCTTTTAATTGATGATTATTCAAGATTAACTTGGGTTTCATTCTTAAGAGAAAAATTAGAAGCATTAGATAAATTCAAGATATTAAAAGAGGGAGTTGAGAATGAAGTAGATAGAAAAATCAAGTGATTGAGGTTTGATAGTGGATGAGAGTTTACTTCTGATAAATATAACAGTTTCTGTGAGAAACATGACATTAAAAGATAGTTATCTTCCCCAAGGACACCACAACGGAATGGTGTAGTAGAAATAATGAACCAGACAATTCAAGACGCAGCCAGAAAATGATTAAAGAAGTAGGTTTATTAGAGGTCTATTGGAGATAAGCTATACACACAACAATGTATACTCTTAACTAAGTACTATTCAAAAGGAAATATGAAAATATATCATATGAGCTATGGAATGGAAGAGCCCTGACAGTAAAGTATTTTAAAATTTTTGGAAGTAAATGCTACATTCAGAGAGATGAAGAAAAATTTGGAAATTTTGATAGTAGATCTGATGAAGACATATTTGTGGGTTATTCTACAAAGAGTAAAGTGTACCGATGTTATAACAAAATAATAAACAAGATAGTTGAAAGTGTGAATGTAAAAGTTGATGAAGATATCCAAAGAACTCCTAACAAGAATATTGAATATAAATCTGACTCTTGGGACAAAGGAAAGAAGACACAAAATAAGAAGATACAAAGTTGGCTCTGACATCTACAAGTAAGACTCCAAGGTATGTACAAAGAAATAATTCAGAAAGTCATATTATTGGAGATAATAATAAATTAATTATCAGAAGAAGTAAGGCAACTCAACAAAAAGTTTTATTGTGTTTACTATCAGAAATTGAACCTAAGACTATAGAAGAAGCATGCAATAATTAAAGTTGGGTAAAGGAAATGAAAGAAGAACTTGATAAGACTAAGAAGAATAAAACCTAGGAACTTTTGCCCAGACTGACAGACAAAAATATAATTGGAACGATGTGGGTGTTAAAAAAAAGTAGGATGAAAATGGAAAAGTGATAAGGAACAAGGCAAGACTGGTTTGCAAGGGTTACACTCAGATCAAAGGTATTGATTTTGAAGAAACATATGCCCCTATTTCCTGAATGGAAGCAATCAGAATTTTTTTAGCTTTTGCATTATTAAATATTTCAAAGTTTATCAGATGGATATAAAGTCAGCATGCTTGAATGGAGAACTGAAGGAAGAAGTCTACATTGAACAATTAGAAGGATTCAAATTAGAGAGTGATCTAGATGTAGTTTGAGGTTGAAGAAAGCATTGTATAGATTGAAGCCAACACCTAGGGCCTAGTATGGAAGATTGAACAAGTATATAATTGGAAGAAAAAATTCAGAAGGGATTTGCTGATAGAAAATTATACTACACAGTTTATTTATATCATATGTTGATTGTTATAGTGTATGTTGATGACATAATCCTTGGAGGTAATGATGATATATGTAGAAGATTTGAAAAGGAAATTTAACAAGAAATTGAAATGTCTATGATTGGTGACTTAACTTTATTTATTGGATTACAAGTAAATCAAAATAGAAAAAGGATTTTCATTTCTCAGTCCAAGTATATCATAGAATTGTTGAAGAAGTTTGGTTTGGAAAATTCTAAAGCTTTTAGTACACCTATTGTTACCAGATGCAACCTAACAAAAGATGATGATTCACCCAATTTTGATTCAAGTAAGTAGATATCAATAATTTGAGGTTATTGTATTTAAATGCTACTAAACTATATATTATGTATGATTTTTTTCTAGTGGCTAGATTTCAACAAGAACCAAAGGAATCATATGTTGTTGCAGTAAAGAGGATTTTTTCAGATATTTGAAAGGGACTTTAAAATTTGGATTATGGTATCCTAAGGATTCATATTTCACTTTGACAACCTATACTAATGCAGATTGGGAAAGTTGTGTTGATAACCATAGAAGTACAAGTGGTGGAGGTTATTTTCATGGCTCTTGATTGGTTGCATGGTCAAGTAAGAAATAGGATTCAGTGTCATTATCTATTGCTAAATCTGAATATATTGCAACATCTTCTTGTTGCACTCATGTAATTTGGATAAAAAATATATTAAAGGATATTAGCATAAAATTTGATGAAAATTTCTCAATTATGTGTGATTATACCAGTGCCATAAACATTTCTAAGAATTTGGTACAACATTTCAAAATGAAACATATATCCATTATATATCACTTCTTGAGGGAGAAGGTTCTGGATAGTGAAGTAATACTTGAATATGTATCTACAAAAGAGAAAATTGCATATATTTCACAAAACCATTGTACAAGGATACTTTTGAATGTCCTAGAAAAAAGTTTGGGGTTCTATCCATTTCTAGTTATAACTAATGTGCACTAGGGTATTATATTCTTATTCTTTTCTGGATCAGTGCTTGGTAGCTTCCTCTTAATGGCATATGAGTAAGTTTTTTAAGGGGAGTTTTGTACTTAGTCATTGTTGTCAAAGTGGGAGAAGAAAAGAAGACTAAATGATGATATTTATTCTTTTTTTTTTGTCGTTGATGAATGCTGCCATCAATGACAAAGGGGGGATTGTTGAAATGTGACCTCGATTATTACTATTGTCATTAATGGTTTTCATTTATGTCAACATATTTGGTTGTAGTTATATTTGGCTTTGGTGATCCAGAATTAGCGTTCTCTAGATGATGTGCTATAATGTTTGATCTTTGGCCATGTTTTTCCTGGTCCCATTCATGTTGTAACATATTGAGATACCTTCTTTTGGGTCCAGTCTTATCTGGTTATCCATGTTTGTGGTTCGACAACATAATATTCATTGTAGCTTATAGATCGTATTCTTTGGATTTGGATTATTTGATAAATGGATAATGTGTTGATTGAGTGAGGAGATTTCAGTGTGGTCCATGTTACATTCCTTCCACCGTGGGAATGTCTTAGTGCGACCTATTTGAAATTGAATGTAGTTGAATTGTAAAATGATAATCAATATTGTGCTTGGATGAAATGAATGCATGGAATGGTGTGTGTATACATACATACATACATAAATACATAAATACATAAATACATACATGCATTCATGCATACACACACACACACACAGAGAGAGAGAGAGAGAGAGAGAGAGAGAGAGAGAGAGAGAGAGAGGAATATTTTTTGTTTGATGTAGAGATATGATGCAAGTGATGCGATCTTGAAGTAAAGATATTCAGACATCTTTGTGCAACTATATGAAACCGGTGATAGAAAATTATTCTTTTGTGTTGCAGCTGTTGTGGAATATTTCAGTGATGGAATTGTTTCTCATCATTCCTTATTTCAATAGCTAGCCAATTTTCAGTCATGATAGTTGGTTTATGTATTTAGGGTATTTAGCCTGACTGACAGTGAGTCTTACCTATAGTGAGCATATCGACAACTAGCCTTTGTAAAAATCACCTTAACTAGTGTTCTTATTCATGAGAGTTAGTTTCTCTGTGGTTTTTCCCATCTTGGGGTTTTCACGTAAATCTAGTGTTCATTGTGTTCGGTGTTCCTTTGTGCTTTCAAGTTTATATTTGTTATACTTATCTGATTGAATTAAGTTTTCTCCAAATTCATTAAATTGTTTTATGATAACTGATTTACCCCCCAGCTATTTGGGATTGTTCTACATCTAGTCCTCATCCTGCAAAAAAGATGCACATCCTATTTACTCTAAATTCTCTTCTTAAATGTCTTGACTTTTTGACAATGGTTCCAATAAGAATGTATTTTGTAGCCTACCATTTCCTTCCAAATATTGGTTTTTTAATTGATGACTCTATCTTACTTTGTTTCTTTCTGTCTTTGGCTTGTGGACTGAAAATTTGTTTTCTTTTTTTTTTCTTTACTCTTTTACCTAAATGGGGCCTATATTCTCTACCATAGTCTCTTGCTAACTTATTGTCAAAGTATTCCGTCCCAAAATTTCATTCCCTCTCTATTACTTTCTCTTCTCTTTTGTCTATTTTCTTCGTGGTATATCTTCAATCAAAATTCTCCCACTCTTATATGGCTCAAGGGATGGGTCTTAGTCTAGGGGTTATGAATTTTCAAAACATTTCTTCATCTTTTTATTTGTTAGTGAACATGATTATTTTTGAAAGTCTAATATTTTCTTCTTTTTCTATCTCTTTTCTTCTTATTTTTCTTATACTTCTATTGATTAATTCTTTCAATTATTCTTCTTGAATGTACAAAATCTTTTTCAAAGTTCTCAAAATTTTAAGAAACCTAGCATCCAACTTAATTGTTAGGCTTGACAGATCTAGTCTCTTTGTTCGAATTTTGGTGAGTTGTTGTAGGAGTGGACCCCTTACGCTACTACAATCTTCTACAAGAACCTTCTAAAGTTTTTATAGTCACTTAGGTCCTTCTCAAACTGGTTAATAATTGTCCCATCTCTTCCCACCTTGAACATGATCTCTACAGTCTTCCATTCCTCTTTTATGCATTCTTTTCTTTTGTCATCCATAACACTTACCTTAGCACGACCAACAACATTCTCATTTACATGGTCAATTCTTATATTTTTTGTATTCTTCATTCTCTTGTGATATCTCCCCCCTCTCTCAATATTTTATATTTGTCTCCTTTTTTTCTCTATTTGGTCTTGTCATGGTTACTTTCGTTGCTAACTCAATTTGTTCTTTAAACTCCCTTGAACTCTTTTTATCTCCTTCAACCATTGGTGTATTTGATTTGAGATTACATTGATTCTTTATTATTTCCCATGTTAATTGTTTGGTATATTTTCTTAATGGTCACAATTTACAATATTCCTCCCTATTTTCATTCTCTATCCCCTTGGTGACTAACCTCCTCACTAAGTAGACACCAAGAGGACAATACCACAAATTATCATAACTTCCTCATTCTTATTTCTTCTTCTATATTCAGTTTAAAATTTTAAAATTTGAATATTTTGATGTTGTCCTTTATACAAACTAACTAAAGTCTTGACAACAAAACCAATGTTAGAAAGAAAAATGGAAAACACAAACCAAAGTTCTGGGCTCGAAGTACTTATTGAGTGTTTTAGTTTATACCTTGGACTTAATTAAATATAAGAAGCAAGGATTTGATCCAGA
>MU228013.1:3023898-3035793 GCA_018584345.1 Thuja plicata
ATATATATATTGTAACATAAGAAATAGGGATCATGCCAAAATGTAAGATAAGATGGATATTATTACATTTGAAATTAGAATGTTGTATTGAAATGTGAAGGAAAGATAAGATGTTCCTTTTAACCTCAAATACACAAAGGAAGGATCCAAATTGATTAACCCCAAAGGAAGGATCAATTCATAAATGAATCAATCTGTTGGAAATGAGAGCAAAAAGGAAGACCTTATATTCTGTTTATAGAAAATAATGTGTGATAGATTTAGAAAGATTAATAACTTTAATTGAAATGAATAGGAGAAAAGTACTAACCTTGAAATGTTACAGATATGAAGAATGCTATTTTTGGGGGTTTTTACTGAGTTTCAAGAAAATCTGCAACTGGATCTGGAAAAGAAACGTAATTATGAACAAAACCCATAAATCTTTTTTTGATCTGACACAGTTCCAATTTTGACCCTCAAGTCAATGTCACCATTGACCTAGAATCTCTGATTCTGACCTAGGGCTGAATTGACCTCTAAAACATCCGACAGAAAATCTGTTTTTGAATCTTGATAGTTTGATGAAAAGGGTATCTGATTCTGCAATCCAACTCGCTGTTCTGAACCTGTCCCTGCAAGAAAAATGGTTTGTTTGTTGGGGGGGAGGGGTTTACCTTAGTCAAACCCTGATTTAGGAATTAACCTTGAAATCAATAATTAAAATAAATAAGGATAGAAAGTAGTAGAAGTAAATCTAATAATGAAGCTATGATAATCAATAGATATGCAATTGTATTTTGAATGTAAATAAGTATGTAAATATGAAAGCTTGGGCTCAATATTAAAAACCATAAACCTCCATGAATGTATGATTGGAATGCACCTTGAAGAGAGAATGAATGAATCTTGAGGATGAAAAAATGATCTTTAAGGAAGATCACACCACCATGATGGATAGATTTAGGGCTTGAATGATGAATCTTGAATGCTTGAACCAAGTCCCTTCAAAGGTTTGAATGCTTGAATCCTTGATCTTCAATGGAGAACTTGAACACTTGAGAGGAAGATTTGAACACTTTGAAAGCTTTAAAACATGTAGAATAATGGATTCTTGAACTTTTTTCTTGATGATGGTTGTTCACTTAGTGAGACTTAGTGCTTAGCTTAGAGAAAATGAGAGGAGAAAACTTCCTTATATATGAATCTAGGGCTTAATCTTCTAGAGAGGCCTACATAGGAGAATTAAATTCCAATTAGACCTATATCCCTATAAGAGGATCTATATTAAATATAATTTAATATTCATCACTTTAGAACCCAAAACAACCAACCTGGAAGTGAGAAATGAACTTTTAATGACCCCCAGCGCGCAGTCGACAAACTTTCAAATTGGAAAGAGGGACTGTTAGAAATAACTGAGAGGGGGGGGGGGGGGAATCAGTGGCCTCAAAAGCTTATCCTTATCTTAACNCAGCGCGCAGTCGACAAACTTTCAAATTGGAAAGAGGGACTGTTAGAAATAACTGAGAGGGGGGGGGGGGTGAATCAGTGGCCTCAAAAGCTTATCCTTATCTTAACCACCAATCAAATAAATCTCAGATTATTATGTCCCAAAAAGATGCATGTCATGAGATACTTATTATGATTAGCTATCTATCGGTTTACCTTGTTTGTCCTTATTCTCCTTGATTACCGATAGGCAGTAAAACTATTTACCAAAATACATTAAATGTGCAGAGTATACCGATAGATCCAGAAATGAATATGTGAAATGTAAAATAATAAAGTAATAAACCATACACACATAACACATGGATTTTTAACGTGGAAACCCTGTTAAGGGAAAAAGAACCACTGGGACCGGTACCCCAAATTTTCACTCTTCTGAAGTGAGCATTGTTAAGATCCAACCCTGTTAAAGGTTACAAATACACTATTAGGTGTGACCTTGTTAGAGTATTTTACACATATAGGTTATCACTTAGTATCTTGCATCTAATGCTACCATCCTTGAATCAGCCTCTCTCTTAGACCATCAATAGGCATCGGTCATATCCAATGCTACTTTCATGAATCAACCTTTTTGGCACTCCTTGGGATGTACCTCAATATATAGAAGACTGTTAAGTCCTGATCTGTTAAGAGACTTGATGCTTCAATGGTTAAACTGAAACAAATTGACCTGTTTCTAATGCAACTTGAATTGCAGATTTTCAGATCTATTTAAGTACATTACCTCTCTGATCAATGTACCAATTCAATTCTTTTGTGCTCCATACTTTCTTCTCTATGATGCTGTTCTCACTATTCATCGGTGTTTGTAGAATTCCTTAGCTCTCCTTTAGCTTGATTGATCAGTACTGCATGAAGTTATCCTTCACCAGTTTCTCTTTCAGCATCCTCTTGTTATTCAACCCTGTTCATGTGATGCGGAAATGAATTAAGCTTGTCTCTTATATAGACATAATATTCATTGATTCTTGATTCTTGATTCTTAGCGTGAAAAAAAATCCAACCAATCTGATTTAAATCACAACTCTTGATTTATCTCATAGTTATCTCTATGCCAAATGTACAAATCTTCTTTAAATCAGTCACTTAGATCTAGTCGAATAAAACAAAGAAAATAACCAGTTAAGTCTATCTTTAGCTCTTGCTAGCTAGATATTTTGTCATTTTCTGAACTCTTTGTTTTGTCAATTAACTCTTTAGTTACAAATGTTAGTTCTATCGGTGTGACTCCAGTCAGCTTTAGAATCTCCGTCTGTTGGGAAACTCTATTTTTAGCTTGTCAGGCATCCTGTGGTTTTCTTCATTGGGCAACACTGTCTTCTGCTCATCGGGTATCACTGTGACTTTTGTTCTTTGTCTTTACCAATGGTGTACACTCCATCGATGTTATCTGTCACTTAGTGAATACTTGACTTTTATGCATTGCTGAAAACATAAACTTTGTTCCATTGATTCTATGAAGTCTTTGACATTTTGTATATAACCGTATAGATGATATCAAGCTGAAATCAATGACAATACAAACCATTAACTGATTTAATGCCTTGCATTATCTTCAACTTAACATTATCAAACATTTAATCAGTTACATGTCATCAATCTATCCCTTTGGCATTGATGGAAATAAAATTATATTATCACACTATACTATTTCTAATACAATATGAAATACAATTGTTGAGATTCATCAAGATACCAAACAATTTTTTTTGATAACCGATAAAAATGTCTGACTGCCAGTAAGCTCTATTTTATCTTAGATTTGATTCTTGCAGCTCTCGGTGCTTCTTATTCTGATGTGTTGCATCCTTCACATTTGATGTCTTTCTCTCTTGTCAGCAACTCTTCCTTTGTATTAATTCCTTCATAAAAATTCTCTCCCTATAGATATGATCTCTCCCTGTTGGAGTAATCTGATAATGGATAATCCTTCTTCTATTTTTAGAAGACTGTGATAATATGGATACTTTCTCTCCCTTTGACAACAATTCCAAACAAATATATTATAGATATCTGACATTAATGTCAAGTGATCTTTCCTCTTCCATCCATAATATATTCCTTGAATTTCCCTTATCCATCAACAATACAACAATATGATCTGGTGCTCAGTTATGATATATATACCTGTTGTATATAGATGTAGCTTTGAAGTTCTTCTCTTTGCCTGCATCAACATGAATGATATTCTGATAATAATTAGGCTGATGTAGCCTTCAGTATTTTACTGACTGGTAGACAAGGGTTTGACCCCTAGTCTCTGTTGGAGATTTACTTCTGGCAGCTAGTTGATTGTATGTTTGTCATTGAGGACAACATATAATATACAATAGTGTTCTGTATGTACTTATCAGAATGATGATATCAAGCCTTGCATGGTTATATTAATTTTGTAGACATTTTGTTGATGTTTTTTTCATACATGCAGACTCAGATATGAAGTTTCAGTTGTGTTGTGTAATTCTGTTTGTGGCAGTTACAGTTTTTGGAGTTTGTCTGTACAGAGCTAACGTATTGCATTGGTTCTTGAGTTGTGCCTATCTTTGAGATATGTGTATGTTTATTCAAGATTAATTATGAGTTTTAGATAATTATCTAAAGTTGTGTCTATTCAGTTTATATTGCATGGTTGTAATTATGCTTGCGTGGTTAGTTAAGCTGACAAGGATGTTATGAAGAGTTGCCTAATAGGTCCCGTGATCTCATACCTTGAGGAAGATACTTATAGTATTTCATTTGTGGAATGCTAAGTGTGAATGACAAGATAAGAGACTGAAAATGTACAGAGCAAATTATCAGTTGTGTTTCATTCATCAAGGATCTATGTGAAGAAGCAGTGGAAGATTAAAATACATTGGAACTGATCAAGACAATAGGTCTACTCTATAGTTCATCAATCAGATATAGTGCATATTTTTTCTACAGAAGGTTGTAGCCTTCACCATTGAAGCAGTGAGCTTTTGGATAGTGAGTCCCCACCCCTAACAGGGTTATTTATAAAAGACTCCTAATAGGGTCAGACCCTTAACCAGGTCACTATACTTATTGCATTGTAAAGAACAACTCCTAACAGGGTTGAAAGATCTTCTAATAGGGATTATTATAAACAAGTATAGTTCATTGTGGGTGTTAATTCCCACTGAGGTTTTTACCATTTGGTTTCCTCATAACCAAATTGTGGTGTTGTCTATTGTGTTAGCTGAATGTGCATTTACTTTATTATATTCTGGAATTAATAAGAGTAAAGAATTAAATTAGTTGATAATTGATTCAACCCCACTCTTAGTTATCCTTTGGGACTATTCTAACAACTGGTATCAGAGACAAGTGCCTTGAAGAAGAAACCTAACAACTTAAGGTAGATCAGATGGCATACTTCATAAAAGAGAGTCCTAAATTCAATGGAGAAAATTATTTGGATTGGAAGAACAAAATGATAACACATTTACAGTGTGTTGGTTTTGACATCTTTGAGATAGACACACAAGAAGTTGTTATTCCCTCTCTAAAATACCTCTCAAGAGATGATGCTACTAGCAATTGAAGGATACATTCACAGCTAATGTAGTTGCCAAAGAAGCCCTTATAAGTGCACTATTTGACAGTGAATTCTCTGAGATCAAGAAGGTAGACAAAGCATACACAATATGGAAGTATTTAGAAGAAATGTTTGAAGGAGATATCCAAGAAAAGAATGCATGCAAGAAGACATGCTAAAATAAATACAACAACCTTGAGATGTTACCTGAAGAGAACATCAGAGCCTATAATCAGAGGATAAATAAAGCAGTTTCTAGAATCAGAAACAATGGTGGAGAAATATTAGAAGAAGACATAATGGACAAGTTGATGACTACTTTAACAATAGAATATGAGAGAAAGATCAATATTCTAGATGAAACCATGCAATTTTCACAAGGCTTTAAGAGAGAGAGTTTGATCAGTAAAATCTCTGCATTTGAGATATCAAGATTAAAGACTGAACCTAAAATTGAAAAAAATTTCAAAGCCTCAATCCATGGTAAGAAACCTTTACACATCTCTAGCAATAATGAGAAAGAAGAAGTTGATGAAGAACTAGAAGAAATCATTGCCGTGATTGCTAAAAGAGAAAAGAAAGGAAAAGGCAAGTATGAAGGACAATTGCCATTCAAATGTTTTTCATGCAACAAGATCGGTCACTTTGCATCCAAGTGCCCTACAAGAGTAAAAAAATTCAGATCTGATTATAAACCTAAATACAAGAAGGAATGCTATCATGCTGAAGAAGGTGTATCTAATGAAGATTTAGGAGAAGATGAAATTGGATTCATTTCCCTTTAAGATATGGAAAAATTGCTTGAGGATATGGACATTGTAGATGAAAAGGAAGCACAAGAATTAGCCCTAATTTCCAAAGTAGACATCAAAACTGATTGGAACATTGATAGCGGATGCTCTCACCACATGACAGGTGATAAAGATAGATTTTTTCATCTATAAAAGTACAAAGGTGGTATGGTTAGATTTGGAGATAACACTCCAAAACCTATCATAGGCAGAGGATCTATCACCCTAGATGGAAAGAACAAGACAAATGATGTTCTATATGTTGATGGATTGCATCACAATTTACTAAGTGTTGGACAGCTACTTGACAAAGGTTATCATTTGGAATTCAAAGACAACAAATGCATTATTACAAACAAAGAAGGAGACATGATTGCATCAGGCTCAAAAACAAAAGGTAATATTTTTCAGCTCAATTTAGATGTAAGTTGTTTTGTTGCAAAAGTGGATGACAATTGGTTATGGCATAAGAGACCCTGTCATATCATTTTTGATAATATATTAAAAATAAGCAATGTCAAGGTAGTTAGAGACCTTCCAGGTATTGCAAGACCAATTGACACAATGTGCAGGGAATGTGTTATGGGAAAGCATGTAAGGAGCTCTTTCAGAAGCAAGCATAACTCAGCTGAAAAACAAGTTAGACCTGGTGCATACAGATTTATGTGGTCCTACTCAAACAAGATCATACTATGGAGAAAGGTATTTCATTTTGTTTGTTGATGATTTTTCAAGGATGACGTGGGTTGCATTCTTAAAGGAGAATTCTGAAGCCTTTGAGAAGTTCAAAATATTCAAAGCTAAAGTTGAGAATGAATTTGGATTAAAACTAAAGTGTCTGAGATCAGATGGAGGAGGAGAATTCACCTATGACCAGTTTTATGATTACTATGAAGAACATGGAATTAAATGACAGTTGAGTGCACCTAGAACCCCATAGAAGAATGGGATAGCAGAAAGAAGGAATATGATCATACTTGATATAACACACACTATGATGATAGAAGGAAAATTTGCACACACCTATTGGAGAGATGCAGTAAATACAACAGTCTATACTATCAACAGAACACAACTAAGGCCAGACATGGATAAGACACCTTATGAACTTTGGTTTGGTAATGTACATACAGTAAACTACTTTAGAATCTTTGGCAGCAAGTGCTACATCAAGAGAGATGATGGTGTTGGTAATTTTGATGCTAGAAGCGATGAAGCTATTTTCCTTGGTTACTCTACCAAAAGCAAAGCATACAGATGTTTTAATTTGAGATTAAAAAAGATAATTGAAAGTACTCATGTAAAGATTGATGAGAATTTCATGGTTCAAGAGAGGTACTATGAATATGCACCTATGATTGAGGATGAACCCAGGCCTAGCAGTAAAGATACTATTATTGAAGAAATGTTTGATTGCATTGCTTTATCATGTAATGAACCTGAATCAAGCAAAGAAGTATCACAAATTACAGATGAGGATATCACACCAAAAGTTTCAAAGTTCACATCTAGGTATCACTCAAAATATGATATCATTGGAGATCAGAGCAGTAGTGTTTTGACTAGATCTAAAGTAAAAATTCTAACAATAGATTAAGAGTTATGTTTACTTTCACATATTGAACCCTTAAATGTTGAAGATGCTTGCAAGGACTTTGATTGGCAGAAAGAAATGAAAGAAGAATTAGATCAAATAATAAAAAATGACACATGGGAATTGGTTCCTAGACCTAGTGACAAAAATATGATTGGAACAAAGTGGGTATTTAGGAACAAGATGAATGAAGATGGTACAATGGTCAAAAACAAAGCAAGACTAGTGTGTAAAGGATATGCACAGAGGGAAGGGATAGATTACACTAACACATTTGCCCCTGTGAGTAGATTAGAAGCCATCAAGCTATTCTTGGCCTATGCAACATTCAAAGACTTAAAAGTATATCAAATGGATGTCAAATCAGCCTTTTTGAATGGTGACTTGAAGGAAGAGGTCTACATAGAACAAACTGAAGGATTTAATTTATCAGATAAACCAGACATGGTATGCAGATTGAAGAAAGAACTCTATGGACTTAAACAGGCCCCAAGAGCTTGGTATGAGAGACTAGATGGTTATCTTACCAAGATTGGATTTAAGAAAGGAGTAGCAGATTGTAACCTATTCATAAGAGTGACACCTGATGGATTATTACTTGTTTCCATATTTGTTGATGACATTATCTTTGGAGGTAATGACAAGCTTAGTTCATAATTTGCAAAATAAATGCATAATGAATTTGAAATGAGCATGATTGGTCCTATAAAATAATTTTTGGGATTAAATGTAAAGTAGACAGATAAAAGGATATTTATAAATCAGTCCAAATATGTGAAGGAAATACTGAAGACTTTCAAGATGGAAGACTGTAAGCCAGTATGCACTCCTATGATAACAGGAAGCAAGCTTTCTAAAGAAGATGACTCCGTAGTAGTTGACAAGACATTGTATAAGTCTATGATTGGAAAACTTATATATCTTACTCAATCTAGACCAGACATATCTAATGCAATTGGCATTTTTGGAAGATTTGCAGCTGAACCTAAGCATAATCACCTAATGGAAATCAAGAGAATATTCAAATATCTAAAGGGAACTATAGACTATGGTTTATGGTATCCTGAATCAGAGAATGTACAAATTCATGTGTATACAGATGCAGATTGGGCAGGTTTTCTTGATGACAGGAAGAGTACTTCTAGATGAGTAGTATTTCTTGGAGATAGGTTGGTTTCTTGGGTAAGCAAGAAGCATAATTGTATCTCTTAGTTGACAACAGAAGTTGAATATGTTTCAGCAACATTGAATTGTTCAACAATGGTTTGGATCAAGCAGATGGTTAAAGATTTTGGTATACATGTTGATTATCCTATTGTTATTCATTGTGATAACACCAGTAATATCAACATGTCCAAGAACCTTGTGATGCATGCAAAGACAAAGCACATTGAGATTAAATACCATTTTTTTAGAGAAAAAGTTGTAGATAATGAAGTAAAATTGAACTATGTGAGCACCAAAGAACATTTGGTAGATATTTTTACAAAGCCCTTATCAAAAGATACTTTTGAGTATCTCAGGGAGAAGTTGGGAGTAATTCCCTCTCCTGAGTCTGATTAGATAAAGAAACAAGAACATCAGCCCATAGTGACTAATGAATGGTTGACTACTCTACTTCTGGAGTAGTACCTGTGCCTAATTGCTTATGGCACCCTTTATCATTGATGTCAAAGGGGGAGTATATAGTAAGGGGGAGCATATACTCTGGGGGAGTATAAAAACAAATAGAGGAGCTACAACAGTATAGAGGAATCTTTGATGAGGATATTGAGAAGATTTTAAAAAGAAAGAAGACACCATGTGCTGAAGATGTTTTTAATATCATATGTTGCCATCAATGTCAAAGGGGGAGATTGCTGGAGATTTAATTTTGGTAGCTAGTTGATTGTATGTTTCTCATTGATGACAACATATAATATACAATAGTGATCTGTATGTACTTATCAGAATGATGATATAAATCCTTGTGCAGTTATATTCATGTTGTAGACATGTTGTTGATGTTTTGTTCATACACGCAGACTTAGATATGAAGTTTTAGTTGTGTTGTGTAATTATGTTTGTGGTAGTTACAGTTTCTGGAGTTTGTCTATACAAATCTGACATATTACATTGGTTCTTGAGTTGCACCTATCTTCGGGATATGCATGTGTATATTCAAGATTAATTATGAGTTGTAGATAATTATCTAAAGGTGCCAAACATGTTTCAACAAGATTGCAAAGTTAGAGTTAATTTGATGAGGCTGACTTAGTGAAGCATCACGTCTATTCAGTTTATATTGCGCGGTTGTAATTATGCTTGCATGGTTAGTTAAGCTGACAAGGTTGTTATGAAAAGTTGCCTAATAGGTCCCATGATCTCATACCTTGAGGAAGATACTTATAGTAGTTCATTTGTGGAATGATAAGTGTGAATGACAAGATAAGAGACATAAAATATACAGAGTAGATTATCAGTTGTGTTTCATTCATCAAGGATCTATGTGAAGAAGTAGTGGAAGATTATAATACATTGGGATAGATAAAGATAATAGGTCTACTCTACAGTTCATCAATTAGATATAGTGCATATCTATTCTACAGAAGGTTGTAGTCTTCACCATTGAAGCAGTGAGATTTTGGACAATGAATCGCCGCCCCTAACAGGGTTATTTATAAAAGACTCCTAATAGGGTTTGATCCTTAACCAGGTCACTATACTTATTGCATTGTAAAGAACAACTCCTAACAGGGTTGTAAGATCTTCTAACAGGGATTATTATAAACAAGTATAGTTCATTGTGGGTATTAATTCCCACTGGGGGTTTTACCATTTGGTTTCCCCATAACCAAATTGTGGTGTTGTCTATTATGTTATTTGAATGTACATTTACTTTATTATATTCTAGAATTAATAAGAGTAAAGAATTAAATTAGCTGATAACTGATTCACTCCCCCCTCTCAGTTATCCTTTGGGACTATTCTAACAGTCTCTTTCTTAAGTACTCAAATGTATCCTTGGGCAGTGGCTTGGTGAAGATATCGGCCAATTATTCTTTTGATTGCACATACTCAAGTATCACCTCTTTTTCTTGAACTTACTCTCTTAAGTAATGATACTTGATGGAAATGTGTTTAGTCTTTGCATGCATGACTGGATTCTTGAAAATATTTATTGCGCTGGTGTTATCACAATAGATAGTCACTAGTTCTAAGATCTTCATATGCATACCTTCTAGCAACTGTTTGATCCATGCAATATTTGAGCAACTTGAAGCAGCAACAACATATTCTGCTTCTGCACTAGACTATGATATGAATCCCTAATTCTTGCTAATCCATGTGACAATTTTGTCACCCATAAAGAATGCTCCTCCAGTTGTGCTCTTCCGGTCATCAATATTTCTAGCCCAATCAACGTCGGTAAATACCTTAAGTTCAAATTTTCCTTCTCTTCTATACCATAAGCCAAATTCCTCAGTATTCTTTAGATATCTTAGGATTCCTTTCATATCAATCATATGTGATTCCCTGGTGTTAGCAAAAAATCTAGCAATAATTCCTACTGCATGTGCAATATTTGGTCTTGTGTGTACAATATACATGAGTTTTCCAATCATTGATATGTATAAAGTATGATTTACCTCTGTTGTCTTGTCTTCTTTTGTCAACTTACATCCAGTAGCCATCGGTGTTCCAACTGGTTTGAATTCTTCCATCTTGAATATTATCAGGACCTCTTTGATGTATTTGGACTGTGTAATGAAAATACCTTCTCCTTGTTGCATGATTTGGAGACCAAGAAATAACTTGATCTCACCAAACATAGACATCTTTAATTCTTTGCTCATCTCATCAAAAAATGATTTGCATAGGTTATCGTTGCCTCCAAATATGATGTCATCAACAAATATTTAAGCAATCAAAGTGTTAGCATCAGTATCTTCCTTCAAATAAAGATTACTATTTTCACTAGTCCTTACAAATCCAATACTTATTAGATAGGAATGAAGTCATTCATACTAGGCTCTTGGAGCTTGTTTCAATCCATACAAGGCTTTGTGAAGTCTACATACCATGTCCTTCTTGTATGGATCAACAAACCCTTCTGGTTGTTCAATGTATACCTCTTCTTCAAGTATTCCATTTAGGAAAGCTGACTTGACATCCATTTGGTATACCTTGAATCCTTTATATGCAGCATAAGCAATCAATATTCTTACTCCTTCTAGCCTAGAAATGGGTGCAAAGGTCTCTCCATAGTCTATACCCTCCTCTTGTGCATATTCTTTGCATACTAGTCTTGCTTTGTTCCTTGTGACTTCTCCATTCTCATTCAGCCTATTTCTGAATATCCATTTTGTATCGATGACATTCTTGTCATCTGGTCTTGGCACAAGTGACCATGTTTTGTTCTTCTCAATCTTCTCAATCTCATCATTCATAACACTTATCCATTCTTCATTATCTAGTGCAGCATTGACAGATTTTGG
>MU228013.1:3037338-3048553 GCA_018584345.1 Thuja plicata
GGTACCAATCAGGTTTCCAGATTTGTTGAAGATCTTTGCCTTCTTATTTTCAAATGCTACTTTGTGACCTAAATTATTCAACTGAGAAACACTCAATAGATTATAATTCAATCCATTTACCCAATAATAATTCTCACACTTTATTTGGTTATTCAACATTATTGTTCCTCTACCTTCAACTGGACAAGGTGTGTCATTTCCTATTCTTACTGATCCACCCTTGCAGTATTGAAAAGTCTCAAAAATTTTCTTATCACTAGTCATATGATGGGTGCAACCACTATCTATGATCCAAACATAATTTTTGCTAATTTTATATATGAGAGCTATTTCTACATACCTTTCTTCATCATCTTTTACAGCCACAGACACTATCTTAATGTCTTCATTAGATTCAGTGTTAGTATCATCATCCTTGCATTTTGCTAGGTAGCTGACCATCTTTCCTTTGTCCTTATAGTGTCGGGTATGTCTTCTTTCTGATTGTCGGTAGCTTCTGTAATCACCTTTGTCAGACTTCTTCTCAAAAGATCTGTCATTACTTCTGTCATCTTTTCTTCTGTTAGTACATCTTGCAACAAAGTGTCCAATCTCTTTACAATTAAAGCATACAAGTGGTAACTTGTCTTTGTATTTACCTTTGCCTCTCTGCATTCTTCTAGCCGTAAGTGCTTCTATTTCATCAAGATCATCTTCTTCAATTTCACTATCACTATCTTTTCTAGATGAGTGTCTTTGAATTGATTTGCTTATCTTCATAAAAGACTTAAATGCAGACTCTAAGTTTGGTAAGACACTATTGTCAAAGTTATTCATCTCAAATGAAATTAGTCTACCAATTAAACTAGCAAGATTAACTATATTGTTTTCTATTGCTCTCATTTCTTGAATGACAGAAACTCTAATAGCATAAGTAGGCAGTAAGGTTCTTAGAATTTTACTTACCACTATATCTTTTTCTAGTACACCTCCAAATCCTCGGATAACATTAACTACCTCTTTAATTCTTGTGCTGTACTGAGTGATGTTTTCTCCTTCTTTTATTTTGAGATCATCAAACATTCCTCTAAGGCTTTCTTCCTTGGCTCTCAAAACATTTTTGTCACCATCATGTACAAGCTTCAATTTGTCCCACATCTGCTTTGCACTTTTGCATTCTTTGACATCTTCAAATTCAACATCTGAGAGTGAGGAAGCAAGCTCTATCATCATGCCATTATGTTCATGCTTTTCTCTCATTTTTTCAACTGTTGGTGCTCCTGTGGGCAACACATATTTAGTTTCAAGGAATTGAGTGACATCATTACCAATACCTGATAAGTGAAGTCTTATCCTACTTTTCCATGAGGAAAAATTATCTTTGTTCAGCTTGGGCACATCTTATCTATTCATCTTGTGATCTTTGACTTAGGTCTTGAAACCTTCCTTCTAAGCACACAAGCTCTAATACCAATTATTAGAAATAACTAAGAGGGGGGGGGGGAATCAGTGGCCTTAATAAATTATCCTTATCTTAACCACCAATCAAATAAACCTTAGATTATTATGTCCCTACAAGATGCATGTGATTTGATACTTATAATGATTAAATATCTGTCAGTTTACCTTGTCTATCCTTATTCTCCTTGATTACCGATAGGCAGTAAAACTATTTACCGAAATACAGTAAATGTGCAGAGTATACCGATAGATCCAGAAATGCATATGTGAAATGTAAAACAGTAAAGTAATAAACCATACATACATAACACATGGATTTTTAATGTGGAAACCTTGTTAAGGGAGAAAACCACTGGGACTGGTACCCCAAATTTTCACTCTTCTAAAGTGAGCCCGGTTAGGAGCCAACCCTATTAAAGGTTACAAATAAACTGTTAGGTGTGACCTTGTTAGAAGATTTTACACATTTAGGTTGTCACTTAGTATCGGACATCTAATGCTTCCATCCTTGAATCAGAATCTCTCTTAGACCATCAATAGGCATCAGGAATATCCAATGCTACTTTCATGAATCAAATTTTTTGGCACTCCTTGGGATGTACCTTAATATATAGAAGACTGTTAAGTCTTGCTCTATTAAGAGACTTGATGCTTCAATGGTTAAACTGAAACAAATTGGCCTGTTTCTAATGCAACTTGAATTTCATATTTTCAGATCTATTTAAGCACATTACCTCTCTGATCAATGTATCAATTTAATTCTTTTGTTCTCCATAATTTCTGCTCTGTGATGCTGTGCTCACTGTTCGTCGGTGTCTGCAGAATTCCTTAGCTCTCCTTCAGCTTGATTGATCAGTACTGCATGAAGTTATCCTTCATCAGTTTCTCTTTCAGCATCCTCTTATTATTCACCCCCTTTCATGTGATGTGGAAATGAATTAAGCTTGTCTCTTATATAGACATAATATTCATTGATTCTTGATTCTTGATTCTTGGCGTGAAAAACAATCCAGCCAATCTAATTTAAAGCATAACTCTTGATTTATCTCGTAGTTATCTTTATGCAAACTATACAAATCTTCTTTAAATCAATCACTTAGCTTTGGTCAAATAAAACAAAGAAAACAACCAGTTAGGTCTATCTTTAGCTCTTTCCAGCTAGATATTTTTTCATTTTCTGAACTCTCTATTTCATCGGTTAACTCTTCAGTTAGTCATCGGTTACAACTGTCAGTTCTGTTGGTGTGACTCCAGTCAGCTTCAGAATCTCTGTCCATCAGGAAAATCTATTTTCAACTTGTCAGGCATCCTATGGTTTGCTTCATCGGGCAACACTATCTTCTTCTCGTTGAGTATCACTGTGACTTTTCTTCTTTGTCTTTACCGATGGTGTGCACTCCGTCGGTGTCATCTGTCACTTAGAGAATACTTGACTTTTATGCATTGCTGAAAGCATAACCTTTGTTCCATTGATTCTCTAAAGTCTTTGGCATTTTGTATATGACCGTATAGATGATATCAAGTTGACATTAGTGACAATACAAACCAGTAACTGATTTAATGCCTTGCATTATCTTCAACTTAACATTATCAAACATTTAATCAGTTACATGTCATCAGAGACCTGGGTCAAAATCGAGGTCAAACTTGACCTAGGTCAAGGATGAGGTTGAACTTGACCTATGTCAAGGTCAAGGTTGACCTTGACCTAGGCAGTTAGAACCCCTAAAAAATGTGCCAGATGGGATGGATGGTGTCCGAAGAGGCCCAATCAGGGTAGAGGCCCAATCAGGGTCCTAAACAAGCACATAAGTAAGAGAGGGTGCATAAATGAGGGGAAAATATGATGATGGTAAAAAAACACCCCCTAAGGAGGGCTAAACTTTCTTAACATGGAAATGCTTCCATTTTAAGATGATACATTAAGCCCCCACTTTAGCGGGAGTATGGAAATCGAACATACTCGCGGTAAATTTAGAAGAAAGACTTTGGTGGATCGCAACAAGGTAGAACATCACTTAGTTAAGGACATGAGCCCCTAGACCAAGGATTCTAACTCAAAATACATGCATGAAGATATAAAAGAAAAGAGAAATCAATCATAGAAAACATACATGACTACATAAGTAGGACAAGGGTAACACTATAAAATAACATAGCTTCATGATCTAATCCTACTAGCATGAAAGCGAAAGAGAGGAAAGAGAAAGTGATTACCTCACCTAGTAAGATACCCACCTTACCATGAATCAACAAGGAGGGAGAGCCCAAAAGGTTCACCCAAAAACTATGCTTTGTAATTGTAATGCGTCTTCTGATGACTTTTGAAATATCCATAGATCCACATTCTTGTATCACTATGGAATATAAAATGCGTGTCTTTTCAGGATTTAGCAACTTATGTGCGTTACCTTCCAAGGATTTAGAATATTGTAAAATGCATATCTCTTCAGGATTTAGAAACTTATGTGAGTTACATTCTGAGGATTTAGCAAAAATAAAAAATAAATATAAAAATAATAAATGCGCGTCTCTTTAGGATTTAGCAACTTATGTGCCTTACCTTCCAAGGATTTATCATGTTGCAAAATGTAAACTATAGTATTAGAGAGATCCTATATATGCCCCTCCTCCTTATCATGACTACCCACTAGGCAGGATAAGGAAGAGCAAGAGGATACCTACTTCACAAGGTAAGGAGATATCCAGCTTAACAACAATATACACTATATCCTTAGCAAAGAGTATTGACCCTTACCTCTAAGAGCATAGATAATCATGAAATAGATATGTCACATATGGAAAAAGGATCCTCAAAGAGGAAGAGATCTTATCATCAAGACCCCCATCGTAGATGAGTTCTTAGGATAAAATGTCATCTTCTAAAGAAAAGAGGGACCAAAGATTCGATCATCAAACCCTCTGCAATCAAGAGGAAGAGGAATCTCAGAATGAAGGAATCAAACTCTAACCCAAAGCAAAGGCAAGATTTTATAACGAAAATAATTTGAAAAATAAAGAAGAGGTGATGACCTAGGACAATCACCTCTCATATAAGAGGGTATCCATAGCCCAAAACATAAATCTTTATAAGGAAATAATGTCGTAGAATAAAAAAATGCTACTAAGCTAAGGAAAGTAGATCCTTAGATAGAGGAAGAAGGAAAATACCTTGCCCTCAGTAATGGAAGCAAAGGATATACTAATTATATCAAGAGATGTTATAGCAAAGATATATCTTTACAAAACAAATGTCCTAGAAAAGATATCATGAATGATTATGAGCGAAGGAAATATGAATCATAATAGAAAATTATAGGGATAGAATATAGAAAGAATAACCGAATAAAATCAAAACAAAATATATGCTAAGAGCATAATGGATCTTAGAAGATTGGAAGGAAATACCTCTTTCCCCCCAGTTAAGAGACAAGAGGAGAAAAAATATTATCTAATTTATAGAAGAACGAGGGGAATGCCCTATATCAAAATTATGAAGAAATTGTAATACTGCACGGGAATGAGATATAATTCCTAAAGCAACTCTTTCTCTAACATATAGTTTGAAATGAAAATTATCAGAAAGTAAATGTGTATTATTGTAATGAAAAGGACATTTGTGTTTAGAGAGAGCATTTTTTGGCATAGGTTTAAAGATTTCTTTCTTAGAATTCATTACCTGGACATACACTTTCTTAGCCACATCTTGAGGAGTATCAGGGTGATCTAAGGAAGGTGTTGGAAGAAGAACATGAAGAGGAGGATGATATTTGAGATCAACCACCTTGAATTGAGAAGGAGGGAAGCCTATACCATGCATATCTTGTTTAGGGGATGAATGAATCAGGTTTTTAATTCCATGTTCATTAACACCAAGCCCTAAAACCTTATAGCCTTGTTTATCCACCATAGTGTATTTTGTAGTGTACATATCTTGCAAAGCTTCTACAGGAGGTGATTGATTATGGTTTTCATGAGAAAATGTTTTGTACGGTGGAATGATAGGTTTAGAAGAGGTTTCTTTGTTTCTACCTTTAATATCATCATGGATCAGATAGGAAGGGGAAGATAAATGGAAGAATTCTTGAACATCTGCACCATGAACCTTAGCTTGAGCCCCATCATAAGTGTGGGAAGAACTAGGGATAGAAGATGGAGAAATAGGCATAGGAATATTAGGATTTGGGTTAGGAATGATAGGATGAGGATTAGGAACTAGATTATGAATGATAGGATTAGGATTAGGAAGATTAGTAAATGGGGTATCATCTACCCAATTATTCACTTAATCCAAAAGAGCAATAAGTCCACTACACAAATCCTTGATAAAAGTTTTGAAAGTGGGAAGATTGGTATTAGTTAATCTCATAATAGCATGAGCAAGTCAAGCATGAAGAGTAAAAAACATGATGAAATGGATGATACTTTCATAAACATCATAAGTACTATAAAGAGATGCTAATAGAAGAATAATGAGGAAAATAACCATACACCAAAGCATCTTAAAGATTCTCATAGTGAATGAAATTAAAGAAATGTTTATATATTTTTACGAGTATGTATATATATATATTTTATTTTAAAATGCAAGAGCATAAAATAAAACTAATTTAGTATGCATGCAAAAGCTAGTCTCTAAGGAAAAGATGCAAAGCATCTAACACCAAAAAAGAAAGAGTTGTCTATCGTAGGTTCACCAAAATGTAACATAAGAAGTAGATGTATTTTAAAATGTAAGATAAGATAGATGTTGTTACATTTGAAATTAGAATGTTTTATTGAAATGTGAGGGAAAGATAAGATGTTCCTTTTAACCTCGAATACACAAAGGAAGGATCCAAATTGATTAATCCCAAAGGAAGGATCAATGCATACATGAATCAATCTATTGGAAATGAGAGAAAAAAGGAAGACCTTAGATTTTGTTTATAGAAAAGAATGTGTAATAGATTTAGAAAGATTAATAACTTTAATTGAAATGAATAGGAGAAAAGTACTAACCTTGAAATGTTACAAATCTGAAGAATGCTATTTTTGGGGGCCTATACTAAGTTTCTAGAAAATCTACAACCAGATCTGGAACAAAAACGCAGAGATGAACAAAACCTAGAAATATTTTTTCGATCTAACATAGTTCTGATTTTGACCCTCAGGTCAATGTTGCCATTGACCCATAATTTTTGATTCTGACCTAGGGCAGAATTGACCTCTAAAACCTCCGATAGAAAATCTATTTTTGGATCCCGATAGTTTGTTGAAAAGGGTATCCAAATATGCAATCCAACTTTCTATTATGAACCTGTCCCTACAAGAAAAATAGTTTTTTTGTTTGGGGGGAGGGGTTTTCCTTGGTCAAACCCCAATTTAGGAATTAACCTTGAAATCACTAATTGAAATAAAGAATTCTAGCAAGTATTAGAATTAAATCTAATAATGAAGCTAATATTCAATAGATATGCAATTGTATTTTGAATGCAAACAAGTATGTAAATATGAAAGCTTGGGCTCAATATTAGAAACCATAAACCTCCATGAATGTATGCTTGGAATCCACCTTGAAGAGAGAATGAATGAATCTTGAGGATTCACAAAGGATCTTGAAGGAAGATCACACCACCATGATGGATAGATCTAGGGATTGAATGATGAATCTTGAATGCTTGAACCAAATCCATTCAAAGGCTTGAATTCTTTAATCCTTGATCTTCAATGGAGAACTTGAATGCTTGAGAGGAAGACTTGAACACTTTGAAAGCTTGAAAACATGTAGAATAATGGATGCTTGAACATTTTTCTTGATGATGGTTATTCACTTAGTGAGACTTAGTGCTTAGCTTAGAGAAAATGAGAGGAGAAAACTTCTTTATATATGAATCTAGGGCACAATCTTCTAGAGAGGCCTACATAGGAGAATTAAATTCCAATTAGACCTATATCCCTAAAAGAAGACCTATATTAAATATAGTTTAAGAGTCATCGCTTCAGAACCCAAAATAGCCGACCTGGAAGTGGGAAATGAAATTTTAATGACCCCTGATAGCTGACAAAATTTCAAACTAGAAAGAGGGACCTGGGTCAAAATTGAGGTCGACCTTGACCTAGGTCAAGGACGAGGTCAACCTTGACAATAGGGATATAGTCAAGGATCTTTAGTTGGGCCTTTGGTTCATAGGGAATAGATGGCCCTGCATGCATGTTCACCTACAGGGTGGGGGGGGCTACAATTCTATGGTAGCTATAGAATCTAGGAGCTAAACTATAGCCCCCCATGGCTAATAGGCAGAGGTAGGGGTGGAAAGGATCTTCTTCTCTGTGCAATTCATTCACGTGTTCCTAACCATTCTATAGGAAGGGTGGATGATGGAAGAATTGGGGGGAACTGTGCATGAAAAGGTTGGAAGATCTGGCCAAAGAAGGTGATAGCCCTGTAGATTGGTTCCCCACCCCCTGCATGTTCACCTGTAGGGTGGGTGGGAGGAGGAGAGAGGATAGTTTGGATAGGGTGCCCCGGCCCCCCGGGGGCCCTACCGCCCCTACTATCTATTCCTGCCCGTGGAACCAGGGTTGGAAAAGAAGTTCCATATCTTGGTTCCCCCATGATAATGATAAAAGGGGGGAACAATGTTCCAGGGCAATAATCAATCTTGTTTAGGGGCCAGGGGCTGCCTAAAAAGAGAGGGGATTATTGATTATTCCCTGAATCTGAATTCTCGTAGGAGCAGTAGGGGCTGTAGTAGCCATTTCACCTGTTAGTCTCGTAGGAGAAGAACCATTTCAGGATTGATGTGTTACCTAGATCAAGCCCATTATTGGTTCATTCCCAAGAATAGATCCAATTATAGATCCACCACCCCACCTGGGTTCATACATATGTATCACACCCTTTCTCGCATAAAAAATAGAGACGTATCTAGTGGCATAGGAAGCAACAATCTGGTTTAAGATCCCATTCCATATGCAACTAGAGGCTCTAAAATTCTATGGGGCAAGGGCGACATCCAAAACAGGTAGATAGTTATAGCCCATGAGTAATGGAGCCATGAGGTTTACCTTGACATAGGGAGTCAGAACCCCTGGAAAATGTGCCAGATGGGATGGATGGTGTCCAAAGAGGCCCAATCAGGGTCCTAAATAGGCACAAAAGTAAGAGAGGGTGCATAAATGAGGGGACAATATGATGATGGTAAAAAACACCCCCTCAGGAGGGCTAAACATTCTTAACATGGAAGTGCTTCCATTTTAAGACGATACATACATACATACATATATATATAATGTATATTTGTATTGTGACTTTCAATCAAGTACATTCATATATCCTTATATCCCCTTTACATCATCTATATTCATTCATACATAGTCATACATCTTCCTCTACTCTCTTATACATATTTATCTACATGTTGATATGTATCCTCACTTTGTTACTTATATCTATCCGTATACATATATCTAGAGGATAGGATGTTGATCATATATTTTATACCTATATTTGAGCGTGTATTTCAAATCTTGGGCTCCAAAAGCTACTTGTGGTAGAATGAGATAGGAATATCTCTGACTATATCTACTATGTCCCACTTTTTACCAACAATATACACCAAGTGATGGAGCATTGTACACCTTACATTATGTTATAATCTCTAATTTATTATTATTTGTGGTGCACCTAAAGGACCTAGGTATTGGCATTTGTTGAAGATGACCTCAGTGTTGATCATGGGATTGTATTGTGGTTTTTTCATTGCTGACAACATGATCTATTGGAGGCATGAGAACATATTTTTTGATGGTGTTGAAGGATCTAATTGAAGAAATGACTAAGTGTTTAGTCAATGGGAAGAAGATAATATACGAGGTACAAGAAACCCATTTTAGAGTTTGAGATCGAGTTAAGATGTTCGATCATACTATCATCTATAGAGGCATATCCATCTATATTTAAGATCACATCAGTTAGATTGAATAATTGTGCAAGTTATTGAAGATTGAAGTTACACTGACAAGAAGAACAGGAGACATACATAGAAAGTTTGATTATGTTGGCTAACCAATCTATTTAATACTTTTAAATGATTTCTTACAACTTGGTTAATGTTGTGTTGACTTTATTGAGTTTACCAATGCATTTTGGCATGATCAGATTTGGTTTTTATGTCAGTGGGTAAAACATTTTAGGGAAAAGGCCAACTTGGACAAGTTTTTATAAAATAAGGATGAAATCAAGTTTTAGGATTATTATTGGAGAGTTGAGGCGTTGCGATAGGTGATTGTGATTGTGTGAAGCTGTTGGATGCTTAAGGCAGTGCTGTGATAAGAATTGAAGTGGATTTTTCAGACAAGAACTGCCATATTCAGGTCATTTACTCTTGGGTCTATCTCAAGGAAAGCCTTAGTAGGTTTGCAGGTAAAATCATTTAGAAAGGTCACTCCTAATAGGGTGAGTAGGATCTTTAACATGATCTGAAGTATAAATTCTCTAACCAGGTAACTCTCAGAAGGATTTTATAATCCCTTAATAGGGTAGTTCTTAACAAGACTTTTATTAGCTTCTAACCAGGCTAAAGATACTCTTAACCAGGTATACCTTTAGTAGGGTGTTTGTAATTGCTCCTAATAGGGAAGATTTATTTAGTGCACTAGTGAAATTTGTGGGTACCATCTCACATGTGATTTTATCCCTCTAACAAGGGTTTCCATAGAAAATCTTGTGTCTTGAGTTCACTATGTGTGAATGGTTTATGTGCTTAGCTTCTATGTAATATTTTCTTTTGCATGTTGGATTTTTTTGAAGCTATTAAAGAAGTGTTTCACCTTTGTGAGTGCACTGATTCAGCCCCCCTCAGTTCCTTTAAAGACTAACAATTGGTATAAGAGCCTTGTTCCCTTTAAGAAGCCTAATAGCTCAGGGATGATCCTTAAGGTGAATATGGAGGGTTTGTTGAAGTGCAAGATGCAAATCAAAGAAGCTGACATGGTCATGGAGGAATTGAAGAATCAACTGAAGTAGTCAAGAGCTAGAAGATAAGATCTTCTTGAAAAATTAAGTGTGAGTCAAGACTACATTGAGCAATTGTTTGAAAAAAGTGGATCTGATGAATCTAAAACAACCCTAGAAGCCATGGCTATGGAAAATGAAAAATTGAAAAAAGACAAGAAAAATCTTAAGAGAGAGATTGAAGCTCAATCAATTAGGATGGGTGAAGAGTTGGAATCAAGAAGATCTGCAGAGGATGCAAGGAAAGTTTCATAAGATGCCCTAAAGGCCAAAGATAAAGCACTAAAAGTTGTGGAGGATGAACTTTTCAAATCTGAACAAGAGGTTGGTACATTGCATGCACATTTACATGAGACAAATGAACATCTACAAGAAACTATTGAATAAAATCAAGAAGCCCTAAGGTAGAATGAAAATATGATGAAATAAAATGAGAAACTAAAAGAAGAGTTGAAGACTGCTAATGATCTACTAAATAAATTGAATCAAATCACTGTAAAAGATGATGAACAACTAATGAATCAAAGAAGAAGCAAAGAGACCACAAGCCTTGGATTTATCGGTCATTCTACTTTTGAAGTTGGTGAATCGAACAAAGGAGATCAAGCAAGAAGGAAAGTCTCCACCAAAGGTAACACAAAGAAATCCTGGTAAGAAAACCTACAAACCTGTATGTTTCAATTAGAAGCATGTTTGCAAATAGAAATATCACTTTTGATGGATATTGCTATAACTTAAATAAGTACAAACTATTAGAAACACTGAGAGGGGGGGGGG
>MU228013.1:3091762-3117411 GCA_018584345.1 Thuja plicata
AATCAAAGTGTTAGCATTAGTATCTTCTTTCAAATAAAGATTACTATTTTCACTAGTCCTTATGAATCCAATACTTATTAGATAGGAATGAAGTCATTCATACCAGGCTCTGGGAGCTTATTTTAATTCATACAAGGCTTTGTGAAGTCTACATACCATGTTCCTCTTGTCTGTATCTACAAACCCTTCTGGTAGCTCAATGTATACCTCTTCTTCAAGTATTCCATTTACGAATGCTGACTTGACATCCATTTGATATACTTTGAATCCTTTATATGCAACATAAGAAAGTAGTATTCTTACTCCTTCTAGCCTAGCAACAGGTGCAAAAGTTTCTCCATAGTCTATACCTTCCTCTTGTGCATACCCCTTGCATACTAGTCTTGCTTTGTTTCTTGTGACTTCTCCATTCTTGTTTAGTTTATTTCTGAATATCCATTTTGTACCGATGACATTCTTGTCATCTGGTCTTCGCACAAGTGACCATATTTTGTTCTTCTTAATCTGTTCAATCTCAACATTCATAACACTTATCCATTCTTCATTATGTAGTGCAACATTGAAATATTTTGTCTCAAACTCACAAATTAAACAATTTGAGTTTAAAGACTTACTTCTTGTTCTTGTACCATCTTTCTTATCTCCTATGATATGGTATTATGGATGGTTCCTTCTTACATATATTGCAAGTATAGGTACAACTCTTTGTGTATCAGCTTGATCTTCATTACCTTGCACATTATCTTGACCATTATCCTGACTGTCGGTAACAACATTCTGATCGTTGGTTGCAACATTCTGTTGTTATGGATTTAAGCACTATTGCTCGGGTAGAGTTATGGGTTCTTCACAGCATACAAACTTGTTGTAGTCCTCTGGTTCTTTTGTGCTTTCTAGCTCATTATTTTTTACAAGTTCATCAATCCTCACATTTTCACTTTCAATTATTTTGTTAGAATCCTTGATTAGACATTTACAAGCTTTGCTCTTGGTAGAATACTCCAGAAAAATACCTTCATCACTTTTGGCATCAAGCTTTCCATTTCTATCATCTTTTAAGATATAACATTGACTACCAAAGATCTTGAAGTAACTTACATTGGGTGTTTTACCATACCATAGCTCATAAGGAGTCTTCTTTGTGTCCTTCTTCAATTTTCCTCTATTAAGTGTATAAACAGTAGTGCTAACAGCTTCCCTCTAGAATATCTGGGTGATGTCCTTCTCTATCATCAGTGTTCTTGCACAATCAACTATTGATCTATTTCTTCTCTGAACAATCCCATTTTGCTGTGGTGTCCTTGGTGCATAAACTTGTCTTTTTATATCATGCTCATTACATAAATCAGTGAATTCATCTAATATAAATTCTCCTCCTCTATTTGATCTTAAACATTTTAGATCCTTACCGCTTTGTTTTTATACCATAACCTTATACCATTTAAACATCTTGAATGCTTCATATTTTACTTTTAGAAACATGATTGTCATCATTCTAGAGTAATCATAAACAAAGAGAATAAAATATCTATCTCCATAATAGCTCTTTGTCCTCATAGGTCCACATAAATCAATATGGACTAATTCTAGAATATCATCAGATGTATGGGTTTTACTTTTGACAATAGACTTTGTCAGTTTACCTCTTTGACAATTTTTGCAAATGATGTTCTCTGGCTTTGTCATCGTCGGTAAGCCTCTTACACTTCTTTTCCTGCTTATTTTCATCATGTTGTCAAAATTCACATGACACAATCTTTTGTGCCAAAAACATATGTCTTTGTTTCTAGTCATCAAGCAAGTGGGGTTAGTATCATTCAGATAGAATAAGTTACCTTTAGTCTGCTAACTGGTACCAATAAGTTTTCCTAATTTATTGAAAATATTTGCCTTCTTGTTTTCAAATGATATTTTATGACCTGAATTATTCAGTTGAGAAACACTCAACATATTACAATTCAATCCATTTACCCAATAAGCATTCTCACATTTAATCAGGTCATTCAGCATTATTGTTCCTTTACCTTCAACTGGACAAGGTGTATCATTTCCCATTCTTACTATACCACCATTATAATACTCAAAAGTATTAAATTTTTCTTTGTCACCAGTCATATGGTGAGTGTAGCCACTATCTATAATCCAGACATCATTCTTGCTAACCTTAGATATGAGTGCATTATCTTCATACCTTTCATCTTCATCTGAATCATCCTTTACAGCTACAAACACTATCTCGATGTCATCATCTAGTTTGGTGTCAGTATCTTCATCTTTGCAAGCAGCTAGGTGGCTAGCTTTCTTGCATTTATCCTTATAGTCTCGGGTATCCTTTCTTTCTGATCATCGATAACCTCTGTAATATTTGTTATCACCTATGTCAGAATTCTTCTCAAAAGATCTGTCATCACTTCTGTCATCTTTTCTTCTGTTAGGACATCTTGCAGCAAAGTGTCAAATATCTTTACAATTAAAGCATACAAGTGGTAACTTGCCTTTGTATTTACCTTTGCCTCTCTGCATTCTTCATGCCATGAGTGCTTCTATTTCATCTAGATATTTTTCTTCACTTTCACTTTCACTGTCTCTTCTAGATGAGTGTCTCTGACTAGATTTACTTATTCTCATAGAAGATTTAAATGCAGACTCTAAACTTGGTAAGACACTATTGTCAAAGTTATTCATCTCAAATGAAATCAGTCTACCAATTAAGCTATCAAGAGTAACTGTGTTGTTTGCTATTGCTCTCATTTCTTGTATAGTAGAAACTCTAATAGCATATATAGGTAATAAGGTTCTTAAGATTTTACTTACCATTGTTTCCTCTTCAAGTGTACATCCAACACCTCGTATAGCATTGACTACTTTTATTCTTGTGTTGTACTATGTGATGTTTTCACCTTCTTTCATTCTGAGATCATCAAAATTTCCTCTAAGGCTTTCTACCTTGGCTCTTAGAAAATTTGTATCACCTCCATGTACAAGCTTCAGTTTGTCCCACATTGTCTTTGCAGTTATGCAATCTTTGACATCTTCAAATTCAACATCAGAGAGCGAGAAAGAAAGCTCTATAACCATGCAGTTATGCTCATGCTTCACTCTTAATTGATCTACTATCAATGGTCCTGTAGGCAACACATATTCAGTATCTAAGTATTGAGTAATATCATTGCCAATACCTGATAAGTGGAGTCTTATCCTTCTTTTCCATGAAGCAAAGTTGTCTTTATTCAACTTGGGCACATCTCATCTGTTCATCTTGTGATCTTTTACTTAGGTCTTGAAATATTCCTTCTAAGCACACAAGCTCTGATACCAATTGTTAGTAATAAATGAGAGGGGGGGTGACTCAGTGGCCTCAAAAATTTATCCTTTAAACTTTAATCCACCAATCAATACACCTCTGATTATTAAGTCCCTACAAGACGCATGCCTTGAAATACTTTGAAATAATTAACTGTCTGTCAGTTTACCTTGTCTGTCCTTATTCTCCTTGATTTTTTTTTTAAACTAAAAGAGGGGTAACAATTTTATTGAATACCAAAGAGTACAGAACAACAGAGGAAACAAAGAGCACTAAAGAGCTTTATCCTGGTCAACAAATTGAGCTAGCTTATGAGATAAACTAGGGGAAAGCATCCTATGATCAACAATATTCCAATCCAGTGCATGCTCGGAAGCCCATTTAGCCAAGCAATCAGCCACACCGTTCCACTCCTGAGGGATATGCATAAAAGACATAGATTCCAGAGAATTGCATAACTGAGTGATCTGTTGAATAACCAGGGCCAAATGCTAATCCACATCCACAAGGTTCTGTCTATTCAATAAATTCACTACCACCTGTGAGTCTGTCTCATAGGTAATTCTTCTCCAGCCACATTGACAACACTATTCCACTGCAACCAAGATAGCAAGGGCTTCCATGAGGTTATTTGTATGGTAACCCTTGTAGATAGAGAACAGAAATTGAACATCACAAGAGCTATCACGCCCAACTCCCCCAATGCCCATCAGTCTAGGATTTCCCTGAGAAGAGCCATCAGTGTTGATTTTAAGAACTCCAGACTAGGGAGGAGTTTAATGCCTCTCACGATTAACACGTCGAGAGCGCTACCTGGCTCTATTCCCAGTGCATCTGTGGGGCAGAGAGAGGGAACCTCCCTAAAGAGGAAAGGAAAGGCATGAGTGAATACCAGCATCTCCAGGGTCCAAACCTCGACAAAAGTCACATTTTTCCAGGAGTGTTTCATGAAGAGAATGAACAATTTTCCCCCATAGGTGTCTGATCCCCAGCTACATCTCATGAAAGATCCTCCTATTTCTCTCAAGCCAAACATGCCATAAAATAAAGGAAGGACCAATAGTCCAAGCAACCTGAAGAAAAGAGGTCTTGGAAGGGGGATGGCCCAGACGGTCCCAGAACTTAGACAAGGAAGAAACATGCCAGCACAAGCATCCCCACACACTCCACCAGAAGTGCCAAATTTTCTTGAGAAAGGAGCACTGGAAAAAAAGGTGGGAAATAGTCTCTTCACTATTGCGGCATAAGACACAGATGGAGGGCCCCTATAAGCATCTCTTGCAAAGATTCTCCCAAGTAAGACTGTGATTGTAAACTAGAAACCAGAGGAAAAAGTTACACTTAGGCCAAGAAAAGCTGTTCCAAGCTTTCTTTCACCAAGAAACCTCTACCTCGCCAAAAAGTTGCTTAGTCAGTGCAAGGTACCCTAAAGAAATAGAATACTTTCTAGAAGAAGCACCTCCCCAAGCCAAAACATCAGGTTCCTACAGAGAGTTGCACTCCCTAGAAGCCAAGATCTGAGAAAGCTCCAACCGATCCCCTAGAGAACCACCCGGCGACCAATCAGAAGAATTCTTCCATCTGTAACCAATAGCAAGGCCCAGGTTATGAGCCTCCATTTAATGAGCCACCTTATTCCATCTAGATGAAAGGAAAAAATCACAAAGAGGCTATAAGTGTGGATGAGAGGACAAGAGAGGAGGATGCCCATTCCAGGAATCACTCCAAAATAGAGCCTCAGTACCTCTATTATAGATCCAAAAAAGACTTCTCTTCACCAAGTGAGCACCAATCTTGAGGGTATTCCACACCATAGAGCCTCTTCCCTCAAGAAGAAACCTGGAAACATCTGAAGGTTCAATGCTAGGTAAATAGTTGTGTGATAGGATACGGGCCCAAAGCTGAGACTGACTAGAGCACCAGTGCCAATAGAGCTTGGCAACAAGAGCTTGAATGCACAAGATAGCAGAATGAAGGCCGAGGCCTCCTTCCTTTTTTGGTCTGCAGACAGTATCCCAATTGATGAGGCTCCATTTAGAATTTTGCAAATTGCTACTCCAAAGAAATTGGCAAGAAAGAGCATCAAATTCCTTAATAAAATATGTCGGGGCAGCCTGAACCATGCTTCTATATATAGGAAGGGCCTGAATCACAGATTGCAGGAGAGTCGTCTTGCTAGCAGTAGAGAGCCACCTATGAGTCCAATGATTGAATTTTTGTTGAAGCTTGTCAAGAAAGCTCTACCAGGAAAGCCTGGGTTGTCTTCCCACCACAATAGGGACACCCAAGTATGTCAGAGGGAGAGACTCAATCTGAAATCTCAAGATATTAGCAAACCACCACTGAATAGGCTCAGGAGTGTTGAAGAAAAAAAATAGAGGACTTGTGGTCATTGATTTTCTGACCTGAGGCAACCAAATAAGTATCCAAAGTGAATCAAAAGGCTTCAGCTTCCCAGATCTGAGCTCTCCTAGCAAGGGCCATATCATCAACAAACTGGAGGTGGGAAAGAGTGGGCAGACCATTTCCCCATCGCCAGCCCTGAATCAGATTTTGGGATACATGAGAATTGATAAGTCTGCCAAGTCCCTCAACCATAATGATAAACAAATAAGGAGAAAGAGGATCTCCATGGTGAAGACCCCTAGAGGCCCCAAATAACTCAGACGGTTCACCATTAAGAAGGATCGAGAAGGAGGGAGTAGTAACACAGCTCCAAACCCAGCTAACCCATTCATGACTGAAGCTAAAAGCTAGAAGAAATTTCCACAAGAAACCCCAATTGACTCTATCATAAGCCTTAGCTATATCAAGCTTGATGAACATGGTGCACTCTCTAGAATTACACATAGAGTGAATGGCTTCAGAAGCAATAACCACCCCATCCAAAAAAAAAATTCCAGCCACAAAACCCCATTGTCCCTCAGAGATAACCATGGGAAGCCAAACTTTAAGCCTCTCCGCTAGGAGCTTAGTAATGATTTTATAGACCACATTACATAGAGCAATGAGCTGAAAGAAGTCCAGCTGATTAGCCTCTTCCTTATTTAGAATAAGGACTAGGAAAGTAGCATTCAAAGCCCGGAGCATAGCTTTGTTGGAATAGGACTCCTGAACCACATCCAAAAGGTCTTGATTGATAATATCCTAATATTCCTAGAAGAATTCAACAGGGAATCCATCAGGTCCTGAAGCTTTGCCCTTACGCAAGCTGAAGACCACCTCCTCCAAGTTAGACATACAAATCGGCCGCATAAGAGAGTCATTCATCTCCCCGGTCACAACAGAGGGAATACAGGACAAGATCGTATTGTCCTCAATTACCAATAAGCAGTAAAACTTATTTACCGATACTTAGTAAATATGCAAAGTATACCAATCAATCTAGAAATGCATATGTGAAATGTAAAACAATAAAGTAATAAACCATACACACATAACACATGAATTTTAACATGGAAACCCTATTAAGGGAAAAACCACTGGGACCGGTACCCCAAATTTTCACTCTTCTAAAGTGAGCCCTATTAGGAGGCAACCCTGTTAAAGGTTACAAACACACTGTTAAGTGTGACCTTGTTAGAGGATTTTTATACATAGGTTGTCACTTAGTATCTAGCATCTATTTTGCTACCATCCTTGAATCAACCTCCTTCTTAGACTGTCAATAGGCTTTAGGAAAATCTTGCTACCATCCTTGAATCAACCTTCTTCTTAGGCTGTCAAAAGGCTTTATGTAAATTCAATGCTACTTTCATGAAGCAACCTTTTTGGTAATCTATTAGGATATACCTCAATTATAGAAGACTGTTAAGTCCTACTCTGTTAAGAGACTTGATGCTTCAATGGTTAAACTGAAATACAATGACCTATTTCTAATGTAACTTGAATTGCAAATTTTCAAATCTATTTAAGTACAATACCTCTCTGATTAATGTATAAATTCAATTCCTTTTGCTCCACACTTTCTTCTCTATGATGTTGTGCTTCACCGTTCGTCGGTGTCCACAGAATTCTTTAGCTGTCCCTCAGCTTGATTGATCAGGACGGTATGAAGTTTATCCTTCACCAGTTTCTCTTCAACATCTTCTTTCTATTCACTCCCCTTCCATGTATCTGATGGCTTACAGAAATGAATTCTGCTTGTCTCTTATATAGACATGATATTCCTTAATTCTTGATTCTTGATTCTTGATTCTTGATTCTTGATTCTTGATTCTTGGCATGAAAAAAAGTCTAGCCAAATTGATTTACGACTTTAACTCCTGATTTATCTCGTAGTTATCTTCTTACCAACTGTATAAATATTCTTTAAATCAATTACTTAACTGTGGTCAAATAAAACAAATAAAACAACCAGTTAAGTCTATCCTTAAGCTCTGCCAGCTAGATATTTTGTCATTTTCTAAACTCTCTGTTCTGTCAGTCAATACTGTAGTTCATTGTCGGTGACAACTACCAGTTCCGTCGGTGTAACTCCAGTTAGCTTCAAGTTCTCTGTCTGTCAAGCAACTCTATTTTTAGTTTTTCAGGAATCCTATGATTCTACTTCATCAGGAAACACTTTCTTCTGCTCATTGGGTATCACTCTGACCTTTTTCTCTATCTTTACGGATGATGTGCACTCCGTCGGTGTTGTCTGTCACTTAGTGAATACTTGACTTTTATGCATTAATAAAAGCATAATATTTGTTCCATTGATTCTCTGAAGTCTTTGGCATTATGTACATGACCGTACATATGATATTAAGTTGACATCAATGATAAGATAATCCATTAACTGATTTAATGTCTTGCATCATCTTCAACTTAACATTATCAAATATTCAATTAGTTACATGTCATCAGTTTTTATAAAATAAGGATGAAAATGAGTTTAAGGATTATTATTGGAGATTTGTGGCATTGTGATAGGTGATTGTGTGAAGCTATTGTTAATTAATAGCTTCGATATGATTGATATGTGTGTGTGTGTGTGTGTGTGTGTGTGTAAGATCTAAAAATGAAGTGGGGTATATGAAAGTGGACCATTTAACATAAAAGACCTTACATTTGAATATGTTATGGAGGTAAATAAAATGCTATCCTTCTAGCCTTAGATATGAAAATGAAAGATCCAATTTGATTAATCCAAAATGGAAGGATCAATGCATAAAAGAATCCATCTTTCAGAAATAAGAATAAAAAGGAAGATCTTAAGTACCCATTATTTACTTGAATGTGAAATAGATTTATATAGATTGATAACCATAATTGAATTGAATAGGAGAAATGTACTAACCTTGGAATATTGCAGATCTGAAGAATGCTATTTTCTGAAGCTTGTGTTGAGTTTCTGGAAAATCTGAGACCGGATCTGTAACAGAAATGCAGGGACGAACAAACCTAGAAATATTTTTCTATTCTGACACAGTTTTGACTTGTACACTCAAGTCAATGTCATCATTGGCAAGAATTTACGATTGTGCCCTAGGGAAGAATCAACCTAAAAAGTCTCAGATTGAAATTCTATTTTCGGATCCCGAAAGTTTTCCAAAAAGGGTATCCGAATCTTTGTCCCAATCTACTATTCCAAAATTGTACCTGCAAGAAAAATGGTTTGTTTTTTCAGGGGGAGGGGTTTGCCTTGGTCAAACCCCAGTTTTTGGATTAACCTCAAATATATAATTGAAATTGCAGAAATAAAAAAATTAAATGAAACAATTCACCTTGCTCATGTAAAAGGTCCTTATGGAGGATTCAAATCCTTGAATCCACAAGTATGGATGCACCAAATGGATGTGGAATGTAGAATGTAGAATGTAGGATGTCTTCAATAAATTTCTTGTAGATCTTCAACAACAATATTGAATGGGTTCTTGAATTGGAAGAGGCTTGGAGGAATGTGGATGGAGAAATCTTCAACAAGAGGGATCCATGGAGCTTGAATCCTTCAATGGCCACCAACGGATCTCCTTAATAAAAATGAGTGCTTGAGAAGTGCTTGAGAATGGATGACTGCTTCAATGGCTACTTGGATTGCTTCAAATCTTGCTTCTTCACCTTTGGAATTCACTCTTCAAGTCTTCATCTCTTGCAATTATGCTTAGTTGATTATGATTGTCAAGTCTTAGAGAAAATGAGAGGAGAAAGCTTCCTTTTATATGAAACTAGGGCACAATCCTCTAGAAAGGATGACATAGGAGAATTAAATTCAAATTAGACCCATGCCCCTAGAAGAGGACCTTTATTAAATATAAATTAATATTTTTTGTTTTGAAGACTGAAACAGCTGACCCAGAAGCGGGAATTAACTTTTTCCAAAGATCGACATCTGAAAACCCTGAGATTCTAAAATTTGAATTGTGGGCCTAGAAAAGGTTGATTGTGACCTAGGTCAAGGTCAAGGTTGACCTTGACCCTGAGGTCAAAGTCCCATTTTTTCAATTTGGGGTGCCAGAAATAGGTTGGAAAAAGTGGAAATGGGGGAGAATAGGAGGATAAAGCCATATCAAAGTCAGGAACCCATTCAAGGTGCTTGACATGACCCAAAACCACTTACTCAGAAGGATAAACCAGTCTACCATGGAAGTGCTTCCATTTTCTGATTATACATTTATCCCCCACTTTAGCAAGAGTATGGACTCAATACAAAGTCTTGGTAAAGGAGATCATAAAGAATAGATAATCTTATTGGAATCACAAGGGACAAAGAAATCCTCAATCCCCCAAGGGACTTAAGTCTTTATCAACCCTAAGATCATGATAAAAGAGACATCACAAGTTAAGGAGAAAGAGAGAGAGGGTATGGTTACCTCGCTCAATGAGAACTTATGTCCCATTGTGAACCACACAAGGAAATAGTGTAACTGGAAAGATGGAGTTGAATTGCCTAATGAATGTGGCTACTCACTAGTCAACCCATCAGGGAGATCCATTCTTAAGGACACCTTCTGACCTTAAGGGATTAGAACATTGTAATTTGAAACTAGAGGGATCAAGAGATCCATGTAAATTTAAACTGGAGGGATCAAGAGATCCTAAAAAGTAAAATGTCCATGATTTAAGGATTAGCCTTTAATCCATAAAGGGAAAAAGTTTTAAGTTTTGAAAATATTTTAAATGTGCATGTGTGCAAAAAGTGAGTAGAGCGTATGCCCCCATGTTAAATTCATTACTAACACTTTAACAGGAGAAATGACTTTGACGGAAACATAAACAACTCTACTGATTAGGTTTCCACTACGAGATGCCCCCAAATAAAGAAAAATCAAGAGAAATATCACATAAACATACAAAGAACACATAAGGGATCTACCTACTGTGGGGTCAGTATGATCATAAGATAACATGTACATATAGATATGATATTATTGCAAATGAATTGACATCATTATCCAAAGAAAGTAGAACTACAATCACAATGGAGGAAAGAAAACTCAAGAGTTACGAAGAAGAGTCTTTTCGGACCACAACATGGAGACCAAAAAGAATCAGTGCTACCATGTCATAGATCCAAGCAGACTACACAAGGAAAAAATTTACGAACAATGGCACAAGTACAACATAACATGAAAACTACATATAGAAGAATAGAGATACATATAGAGGAATTACACAACAGTTTTGATTCCTTTATCACCTTGCACCAACAAAGTAACAAGGGTCGTATAAAAGAGTCTAACAAACATTTAGCAAACACATTACGAGAGAAGCACAGTACAACATGCAAACACAAAAATGACCACCATGAAGGGTAATTGTCAATTGAGTTGAAAGCATATGAGGTAAATCAATGTCAAGATCAATGGTCTCGTATTCATCACTAAGATCAATAGGATCATCTAAAGTATCCTCCTCATCAAGATTAATTAAAATGAGATCTAAGATGTGAATAGGATCATCATACTCATTTATATTAACATCATTGTGAATATTAACTTCTTCCAACATATCAAGCATAGGTTGATCGAAAGAAGGTAAAGAATTTTGAAGAAGAGAAGCACGGGCCCTAGCATTAGCTCTACGCTTCTTATGATGTTTGTTAGCAGATTTATTACGTTTTTCTTTGTTTGACACATGTAGAGAACTAGGAGGAATAACCACTGATTTCTTCATAGGTTCTATAGGAGGATTGGTAGGATTCACAGTAGGCTGAGAAGTGACATTGGGAAGCTGAGTAATAGAGTTAGTAGTAATGGATAAAGGAGGTATAGAAGGAGTGGGCAAAAGACCATGGTTAAGATCTATCTGAGGCATTCTTAACTCGATAATCTTGTGATTTTTATAGGCTTGATATGAACGAAAAAGGTTGTCAAGGCGAGGAGGATAGGAATTAGGTAATGAGGGCAAAAGAAATCAAGAGTAGCACAATCTTTGGGCCTAGAAGGTTGATATAAAATATGATTAATCATTTTTACTTCTCCATTATGAATGAACTTAAGACATTTATGAATAGGAGAAGCAATAGCATGCATAGCAGTTATCCAAGGAAAACCAAATTTGACTTGAAATTGATCAGATGTAGGAACAACAATGAAGGTAGTATCTACAACCTTGCCACAAAGTCCAACATGCAAGTTAATAGAACCAAGTGCGGGATAGAGAAAGGCATTACAATTTTGGATCCATGCATCTGATGGATCATAAAAATCACATTGTAGGTTTTCCATAAAAAATATTTTCCTCCGTGATAACATTTATTACAGATGTGGGATCAATAAGACAACCACGTGTAGGTATCTTAGCAATCCTAGCATAAATATAAAGGGGACCATCGGGAGCTTTAATAGTCTCAGAGTCATCAAAGGTAATTGAAAGTTCTTGAGGTCATTTATCCTTAATTTGTTTATGAGGTTTAGATGGAACTTGAAGTTGAGGTGGAGGCAAAGGATCTTGAACAATAGGTTGAGATGCAACAACACTCTCCACATGATTAACAATGCGATTAAGATCACCCATCTTTGAATCATAATTGATATCCATAGAAGATGGTTGAGCGATGGTATTAGTATCATGTATGGGTAGAGGATTCATGTAGATTTGAAGGTTTTGATTAGGAGGATAAACATACTTATTCCCATTACCATCAAATTTATCAACAGATAAATCATTAGAATCGATTAAGTCTTGAACCTTATGCTTTAGAGAATAATATTTTTCAGTATCATGGCCATTATGGTGATGGTATTGGAAAAAACATTTAGAATCAAAGGATTTTGAAGCTATGGTAGTAGGAAGGAGAGGTAGAATAGGAGGAAAGTTAATCATATTAGCACTCAACAACCTACTCATAATAGAATGTAAAGATTCAGAGAGAGGAGTAAATGTATGATTCATATGGAAAGCAATGGATGCAAAAGTGACATTATGAGATGCAACAACAACTTGATCAGCAACCACATTCGTCTGTTTATTAATCTTGATGTAGTTGTTAGGTTTCTAAAATTTATTAGGATTAGGAGCAATATCACTCTTATAAATTGGAACATGAGCCATTGGAGTCTTGCTCTCAAATTGACTCACTTGTAATTGATAATGATGAAGTGTTGCACAAAGTTGTTGAAAAGAGGTAAATTTAATAAGCATAATCTTATCTCTAATATCCTTTTGTAAATTTGAAATAAATATATGTTGAATATCAATATCAGGAACAAGATAAGAAATCTGAGCATACAAATGCTTAAATCTACCAATGAAATCAGTCAATTTTTCCTTAATATTTTGTTGACAATGCATTAAATTAGTTAAGGAAACTTGCGGACCAATGTTATTTTGAATTTGTTGAATGAAGGTATTAGAAAGTTCAGGAAAAGAATCAATGGAATAAGGAGGTAAAGAACAATACCATTGCAAAGCCTTATCATGAAATATTCTAGCAAACAATTTAGCTAAAATCCTATGGTCATGAGCATAACCACTACAAAGGATTTGAAATCTTTTAACACGAGTAACAAGATCGCCTTTACCATTGTAATTCTCTAGATGAGGCATATCGGCTTGTTGAGGAACAGTAGCACGAATAATGTCTAAGGATAAGGGACTACCCATGTCACATGTAGGAATGCTAAACTTGGATTGAGTTAAGGATGCAAGTTGTTGTTGTAAAGATGACACAATCTGAGCCAAACTAATAATTGTGGAATCATTAGAAGACATAGGGGACATAGAAACATTAGGAATACTAGGAAAAGTGTAGGAAGCAGCAGGAATAGAAGACAAAACCGGTGGAACACTTAAACCACAGTTGGAAGGGGATTAGTATAAGTAAAAGGTATACTATAATATGAAGGTTTTGAGGTAGGTAGAGATACCGATGGAACACTCATAAGAATAGATGAAATTGGGAGAGATGTAGTAATCAAAGGAGGAGTACAAGTAGGAATGCTAGGTAAAGGAACAAAAGAAGGTCCCTCACTAGTGGTAGGAGGAGTAAATCCTAGATCTTGAGCCTCTTGTGCTAAAGGTTTAACCTTGAATTGCACAAGATGAGTGATATCACGCAAGAGATTAATACCTTGATCACTATCATGAAGGACTTTCTTAAGAGCCTCTATAGCTTGAATGGAATATTGATTATGGTTCTCTTGAATAAGCCAATTTCTCATTTTATCTAGTTCGGTGGAAATTTTTTGCACTTATTTAGGAGGAACTCTTAAAGCATCTTCCTCATCATGAGATGAGTGAGAAGAGTAATGCTCCATAGAAGGATTGGAATCATGATTATTCAAATTGTCATCTGGGATCCTACGGAAAGGAGAGGAAGATTTAGGATCAAAGGAACCCATGAGTCTATGGCTTCGCTTCTTCTAACCGGGATACTATAAGTAGGACTAGAAGTGGTAAAGCGCATACACCAATGCAATGCAAATGAACTAATTTAGAAAGCAAAGAGTTTGATTTTAATTTTTTAAAGGGAAATGCAAGAACATAAAAGATGTAAATCTAACACCAAAAATAAAGAGTTGTCTATCGCGGGTTCACCAAAATGTAAGATCTAAAAATGAAGTGGGGTATATGAAAGTGGATCATTTAACATAAAAGACCTTACATTTGAATATTTTATGGGGGTAAATAAGATGCTATCCTTTTAGCCTTAGATATGCAAATGAAAGATCCAATTTGATTAATCCAAAATGGAAGGATCAATGCATAAAAGAATCCATAATTCAGAAATAAGAATAAAAAGGAAGATCTTAAGTACCCGTTTTATTTATTTGAATGTGAAATAGATTTAGATAGATTGATAACCTTAATTGAATTGAATAGGAGAAATGTACTAACCTTAGAATATTCTAGATCTAAAGAATGCTATTTTCTGAAGCATGTGTTGAGTTTCTGGAAAATCTGAGACTGGATCTGAAATAGAAACGCAGAGACAAACAAAACCCATAAATCTTTTTTTGTTCTAACACAGTTCTGATTTGTACCCTCAAGTCAATGTCACCATTGGTCATAATTTCTGATTGCACCCAGGGAAAAATCAACCTAAAAATTATCAGAATGAAATTCTATTTTCGGATCTTGGAGTTTTCTGAAAAGGGTATCCAAATCTCCATCCTGATCTGCTATTCTACACCTGTACCTACAAGAAAAGTGGTTTTTTTTTTGGGTTTACCTTGGTCAAACCCCAGTTTTGGAATTAACCTCAAATATGTAATTGAAATTGAAGGAATAAACAAAGTAAATGAAACAATTTACCTTTCTCATGTAAAAGGTCCTTGTGGAGGATTCAAATCCTTGAATCCACAAGTATGGATGCACCAAATGGATGTAGAATGTAGAATGTAGGATGTCTTCAATCAATTTCTTATAGATATTGAACACCAACCTTAATGGGTTCTTGAATTGGAAGAGGCTTGGAGGACTGTAGATGGAGAAATCTTCAACAAGAGGGCTCCATGGAGCTTGAATCCTTCAATGGCCACCAATGGATCTCCTTGATGAAAATGAGTGCTTGAGAATGGATGAATGCTTCAATGGCTACTTGGCTTGCTTCAAATCTTTCTTCTTCACCTTTGGAATTCACTCTTCAAGTCTTGAGCTCTTGCAATTATGCTTAGTTGATTATGATTATCAACTCTTAGAGAAAATGAGAGGAGAAAGCTTCCTTTTATATGAAACTAGGGCACAGTCCTCTAGAGAGGTCGACATAGGAGAATTAAATTCTAATTAGACCCATGCCCCTAGAAGAGGACCTATATTAAATATAAATTAAGATTTGTTATTCTGAAGACCAAAACAGCCGACTCGGAAGCAGGAATTAACTTTTTCCAAAGACCAACATCCGAAAACCCTGAGATTCTAAAATTTGAATCCCGGGCCTAGAAAAGATCGATTGCAACCTAGGTCAAGGTTGAGGTCGACCTTGACCCTGAGGTCAAAGTCCCATTTTTTCATTCTGGGGTGCAAGAAATAGGTTGGAAAAAGTGGAAATGGGGCAGAACAGGGGGATAAAGCCAGATCAAAGTCAGGAACCCATTCTAGGTGCTTGACATGACCCCAAATCACTTACTTGGAAGGCTAAACCAGTCTACCATGGAAGTGCTTCACTTTTTTGACTATAATATATATATATATAATTAAGTATCATTGATATCATACTTGATATGCTTTACAAAGTAAAGTGGAATTGCTGTTATATTGATCATGGTCTATGTATTACAATAAGCCATAAGTTACGATAACTATTGTATGATAGTTATCGTAACACATATATTAATGTGTTATGATAACTATCATACGATAGTTATCGTAGCACAATGATTATATATAATAACAAACAAACATTAAGTTAGAGGGTTTTAATGATATGCCATGTCTATGTAAAGACATGGTTGTACGTGGCATTAGCCACATATAGTCATGTCTCTACATAGACATGACTGTTAAGATATATAATTATACATCCTTATGTATGTTGTAGAAAAATATCAATTACAGTTTCATATTACTACTACAACATATATATGAACTTATATATGAATATATAATTTAGTCTAAATTCAGAATTAAATAATTATATTTAATATAGTATATTAAATTCTCTCTATTAAAGATCTATATTCTTTGACATGGTATCAGAGCCAAGTTTAGAGAAGAATGAAATAAATAAAATTCTAAATTATATCAAAATTGCTGTTAAAATTTAAAAGGAAAAATTACAAATGGTCAATAGCATCAAAGTCGAAGACAGACTTGAAGGTGCTACAAACTTCTTCTCATGGAAGATACGAATCCTGACATCACTTCAAGAGCTCGAGTTAGATTCTTATGTTGAGGAGGATATAAAATGCCTGAAGATGAACCTGATAAATCAACTTGGAAAAGGCGTAACAACAAAGCAAAGAAAATAATAATCGATGCTATTAAGGACTACATTCTTCCTTCCATAGCAAGATTAAAAACTGCCTATGAAGTATTTAAGACCATTCAAGAAACATATGAGATCAATAATACAAGTAGACTACTTACTCTCAAACAACAACTCTTGAATCTAAAGATGAAAAAAGGAGAAACCATTACATTTTACTTTCTAAAAATTTCTGAATTAAAGGATCAACTATGTACTATTGGGAACAATGTTGATGACATGGAGTTAACATTAATTTCTCTTAGAGGATTACATATCTCATGGGAATCCTTTATTCAATGTTTAACTAGTCGCCCCTCCCAACCTAAGTTCAATCAATTAAAAAATGATTGTACTCAAGAGGAATCCCGATTAATATCAAGAGGGATCAGACCAAATAAAGGAGGAGAGATCCAAGCTTTTCATACTCACTCAAAATTCAAAAACAACAAAAGGAAGTTCAAACATAAGAAGGGAAACCATAGCCAAAATAAAAAAAATAGAGATTTCTCCAAAGTGCAGTGCTATAAATGTGATAAATTTGGACATAAACACAGGTTTTGTCTAGAGAAAAAGAAAATTCAAGCTGCAATAGCCAAAACCAAAGGAGCAGAGATATCCTTATTATTCTTGGCCTTATTAAGTGAAGTAAACTCAAACAAAAACAATTGAATAATCGATAGCGGGGCATCAATGCACATAACCAGATTTAGAGATCAATTTGAAACCTTAGAAGAACATTCCTCTGAACAAGTCACAATTGGAGACAACTCCACCTATCCAACAAAAGGAATTGGGACCTGCTCAATCAAATTGAAAACAAGAGTAACTCTACAATTAAAATATGTTCTTGATGACATGTAACTGATTAAATGTTTGATAATGTTAAGATGAAGATAATGCAAGACATAAAATAAGTTAATGGTTTGTATTTTCATTGATATCAACTTGATATCACTTGTACGGTCATGTATAAAATGCCAAAGACTTCATAGAATCAGTGGAACAAAGATTATGCTTTCTGATGACATTAATTTTTCCATTAGTACACTTAGTGAAAAACATTGACAAAGATCATTGATACAAGCATTACCGGTGGACTACAAGTATTACCGGCAGACAGCGAGCATACTCGACAGAACAAAAAGGTCAAAATAAAATGCAAAGTATGAAATTGACCGACAAACATTGACAAGTGTTACACCGACAAAGTGAATAGGACATCACCGACGGGTCAATAACATAACATGAAGATCATCGCCGACGATACAGTTTTGAGAACAAAACTGACAGAGAAAAAAAAGCATACCCGACAAACAATTCAAGAAAGGAACACCGATGGCAAAGAAAACTGACCATCAGAACCGACAGTCAGTTAGAGAACCCGCAAAAAGTGGATCTGAGTTTTACACGTCAGATAAAGCATTGTAATTCTATTTATAGAGTTTTAATTTGTTTTAAATCATAACTTGAGGGTCCAGCAATCTTTATGTAAATATTTTAAAGCATCCTAATGGATCTAAAACATATCTAACTAAATATCAAGGTCAAGTTGTAAACCTTGGATCTAGATTTAACTTGTGAAAGCGTGAATCAAGAATTAAGCTAAAATCTAGTATAAATAGATGTTCAATCATTTGTGAATTACAAATTCATTATTGTTGATAGCCATGAAGAGCATCTAAGGAGAAGAAGGCAGAATTCATGCAAAGTTTAGAAACTGACCACATCAGTTATCAAGAACACACAGAGGCTACCGACGAGCAGACAAAGGTATTATTCAATCATGGAAAGATGATTACTCATACATAGGAAGCTTTATTGGATCTGTTATCAGCAATTGGAGATTGCATACATCATCAGATCAAAGACTTATGTAGTTGCATTCTAACAAGTGCATCACATCTAAAATCCTTTTGTAGAATGTGGACTTAACCGTTCTTTACAAATCCCTTAACAGTGTTGCTAAAGCTTCAAACGAAGTAGATCTTAACAGGTCTCCACTGTAATACTCCTAATAGGGTAGGTCATCAGAAGTGACCAATTTTAAGCCTTAATCGACCCCTTCTTATCTGTAGATAGTGAAGTCTTGTGGGTAACAATCCCCACCGCAGTTTTTAATTCCTAATAGGAGTTTTCTGCGATATCATATCTTGTGTCATGTGTTATCTATTTTCATGAATTTTTATTTTATGATTACATATTAAAGAACTTATGATATGATTGCACATACATAAAGAAAGATGAACAGTTAGATAAGATAATTTACAAACTGATGATTATGGGTTAATGGGCTAACCAAGAAAAGTTTTAGAGGTACTGATTCACCCCTCCCCTCTCAGTACATCATTCCAATATAATTCCAAGAATTGGTATCAGAGCTAAGTCTCTCTCTTGAAAAGCTTAAAGACTTAAGAGAAAAGATCTGAGCAATGGAAAAGTACAGACTAGATATGACTATTGAGAATGAGCAGCTACAGATGTAGATAAACTATGAGAAGTATAAAGAGGCAAGAATCAAGTTAAGAAAACTTCTTGATGAAAGAAAGATTATGGCAACCAGGATGAATGAGAAAGACTAAAAAGAATTAGAAATAAAAGATTACTTTGATACAACATAATCATCAATGAGCAAAGCTTCAGACGCATCAGTAGAAGAAATCACAAGTCTACAAGAGGTCAATCTACATCTGACAGATCAAATCAAGATGCTGCAAATCGGTTAAGAAACTCAAATGGTGAAAATGATTGATGTTATGAATGATGCAAGAAAAGCTGAAAATGAAAGAACACTAGCCATTGATGATAGGAGGAAAATAAAAGAGAAGATACAAGAGAAAGAATCAGAGATTCAAAGACTAACTGAGCATCACCATGAGGTTACCAACCAGATTATCCTTATGAGTCAAGAAGCAAATAGACTAAATATAGAACTCATTGAAAGAATATAGATCATTGGTGAGCTAAGAGAAGAGAATAAAAAATTGAAGCATGAAATCAAATTCCAGATTCAACGCAATGAATTGATCAAAAAGGCTGAAGAAAGCAACAAAAGGATGGATGATTTTCTTGATGGACAGAGAAGAGTCAACAACTACATAGGATTAGGGTACAACAAGAATGGTGAATCTTCTAATCAACCAGAGAAAAGGAATGCTTTCACAACCCCAAGATCCAAGAAGCTGGCATGCAATCACTGTGGAAACTAGGCCACACCTCAAACATTTGCAGAAGAAAAATGAAAGGTATTTCTCAAGCACAATCTACTTTCATTGGTAATTGTTATAAATGTCAAAAGAAAGGACACAAGGCATATGAATGCAGATCCAAAGTGACAAATCCAAAGTGGAAAACCTACATGGACAAGTACTATCCTACCTGCAAGATGAATGGGCATACACATGAAGAGTGCTGGAAAAAGAGCAACAAGGCTTGGACACCAAAAGAAACTGATAACAACCACAAACCAACAAGAGTAGGTAACTCATATGTTTGGGACTATAATACATGGGTAAACTGCACAGCATGTGGAAGGTACAGTCATATTGCTGCCAACTGTATGAGAAAGTGGACCAGAAGGTCAAGAGGTTGGACCAATCCATGTATGACATGTTTGCATTGTCATAAATTTGGACATGTGATTAAATATTGCAAAGACCAACTTATAGACACAAGTACGCATCCCAATCGAAATACCATTAATGACATCAAGAGAATGAGAAACAAGATGTGGGTAAAATCCACAAACACTGAAGGTGCTAGAACAAGCAATGCAAATGGTGACACCCCATCCAATGGATCTGGTGACATCACTACATCCAACTAGATTGCACAAGTAAGTATGGAACTGGATTATGAAAAGTTACATTAACCATCGGTTCCATTACACATAGTTCATATTGTAATATTACCATGAATAAAGATGCAATATATTGTTATTTGCTAAACTATTGAAAAGAAACCATCGGTTATTGGGTACAATTAGCATCGGTGAACACACATAGAAAAGTTAGCACTACTTAGCGGAATGTATCAGTCATTACACAAACGACAAGTTACTAAGTGTAAACTGACTGACATCGGTGAACCTTGAGTCAACAAAAGTTGTCTTCGTATCTTTATCAAAAATCATTGGTGAAGTCACCAAAGCTACTAGCTACCCCAACGCTTTGCACAGACACTGAAGATGTTATGAATGCCTCTACCGACAAACTCAGTCTTTATATATTGACAAGTTGGTGAGCATTAATAACAACTTAGGGCACAAAAAGGTTATAAAAGCCCGACGGGTAAACTCATTTTCGCACCTGTGATTTTTGAGCAGAGTAGAGTAGAGTAGAGGGATTTTAGAGCAATTTGGAGAGCGACCCAACAAGAATCAATTTGACACAAAGCATTCACATTCACAGGAAATCACAGAGAATCCATAAGTAATCACATTCACTGATCACACTATTTTATTTATGAAAAGCCCTAAATTTCTGCAAACAGGATGGCATTGACTTCTAGAGTTGAGAATATTAAGGAAGATAAGAAGAAATCTTTCAATCTTGTCAGCAGAGGTTCGTGTGCTGAACCCAAATACAAAGTTACACCCTGAAATAGCTTCACAATCTGACGATTCTGGAGCATTCTCCAGAATGCCACCTAGGGTTTTACTGGTAGAGGACGTAAGGTCCTATATTCATTGCAAGATCTCAAAAATAGGGGATCTAGACCTAGATAATGCCTACAGGGCACTATGTGATGAAGCTGGAAAGCTCAAAGAAGAGCACAAACATTTGGAAGTAAATGGACTCACAAATGCACTACATTTTCCCAAAGTCTTCAAAATAGAATGGATAAAAATTTTTCTTAGCAGAGTTCACAACAAGAATTTATGGCTAAATAAGCCAAAACAAATAACTAAGGTGTTATTCACACAGTTACTGGTTATCCTACAACCGATAAACTATAAGCTCACAAGCACCCATCTGTGGTAGAAGTGGAAAAATTGACTGGTGCTAAATCAGATAAAAGAGCACTAAAGGTCAACACCATTACCGACGTAGAGCTAAAGTTTGGAGCATGTGTTGTTGGATATAAAGTCTTCCAAGAAACAAGAATGAACAGCATATCAAGTATTTCTATGAGCAAAGCATACAAGATCATCAAATAGGGAAAGAAGATGGATCTTGTAGAGATCCTGTTACATCAACTGGAGGAGAACATGTGCACAATAAGATCTTCAAGGACAAACACTTGTAAGTTTGGTTCCCTCATAATGTGCATATTCTTTTACTTTGAAGAATACTTTTCTTCCATAGGAAAAGTTGTATGGGACACAAGCAGACCCATAACCATTCAGATAGGTGAATTCATAGAATCACTAGGAACATATTTTGATAATGTTATGCATGAGTATTTCAAAACCATTAAGGAAATTTTGCAAGCCAGAACAAGAATTCCTAAAAATCTGATAGAGGAACACAAAGAGAACATATGTTTCATGGTAGATATTGATTTCATGTACATCCAAGCAATAGTACCTAGGAAATCATGGCTCTCAAAGTTAGAATATGAAATCAAAGCAGGACTAGCCAATGAGTGCATTAAGGCACTATTGAATGAGCCAATGGACAAAAAACAACTAAGATTTGGCACCTATGAAGAGGCCAAATAAAAGATTAAGGAAAATATTGTTATTAAGAAATCTTTAAAACAGTCAGGCAGAATGGTGAAGAATCTGAAAAAGAACCTGAATATATCTTCTGAAGATGAAGTAGAAAAGAAAGGTGAAGAGGAACACGAGGGTAAGGAGGAACTCACCGAGGACTAGCTACCTATCGGTGATACAATAGAGAAAATCGAATCAAAAGAAGAGAATTTTGATTCACCACCTCCTCCTCCACCTAAGAAGTCAAGAACAAGGAGTCAAACAGCAAAGGATCCTTCTCCCATGGTAAAAGGAAAGGTGTATAAAAGGAAACCTGAAACATCAAAGGAAAAACAACCAGTTATGAAACCTATCAAAAGGAGGAAATTTGTTTAGACAAATGAGGATTTAGAGGACTCAGCTATGGATGAGCCTGACACTACAATCAAACAAGCAAATGAAATAGCAAAGGCAACATCAACTACTGAAAACATTGATGAGATATGTAAGTACATTTCTGAAGCTTCATCTATTGGACATCCTAAGATTGGGAAATGGTTGATATGGGATTTAGTAGAATAGAATAAAATTGAAGATGCAATTATAGCTAAAATGTGCAGACACTATTATGTCCCACTTCATTTCACTACATGTGATGTTCCTCAAGAACTGTTGATTAGACTATCTTATAGGTTCACATTTGCACTACATGAGGAGAAAAGGATAAGAGAAAGAGAATTTATTTCTCTTATGCCTCCTAAATCCAAAAGGGAAGAAATAAATGAATTAATGGAGAAATATGAGAAAAATTTCTTACCCAAAATGAGAGCCTACCAATTTCTGGAAGAGAAGTTTATAGAGCTAGAACAAGAAGCTCATGATAAATGGAGCAAGATACTCAATCCTGCTGAGGAAAGCAGTTATGAGAAGGAAATTGTCAATCAGAGAGATAACTCAACAACTGAGTTAGGCAGTGAAGAAGTTCAAATAAATGGCAAGAAACAGGTTGATATTATAGATGAAGAATGGCCTAAAGACAATGAGGAAAATCAAGTACCAGCAAGTCCCATTCACATCAGTTTAGAGGATGAAGAAGTTACCAAAGAAGAGTTAACGATAAAAGGTAACTTAGATGATGACATAAATGATGAATCATGGTTAGACAACATTGTCAATACCACTACAGGACAAGACCCTATAGTAGAAGTACAAAAGGATGAAGACATAAATATTGCAAAGGGAAATACCAATGGACATGATACAGCTATTGAAACTGCAACAGTTAATACACTGACAAATATGAATATATTAATAGATGCTATTGATATTCAATCAAGTCAAGATAAATCATCTAAAAAGAATGATAATATACCCAAGGATATGGGTACTGATGAAAAAAAATATGCATCCAACACTCAAAAGGATACAAATATAGAAATTAAGGATGCAACCGACAATCAGCAAGAAGTGTCAAATGAACAAAACAAAGAGGCAGATAACAAAGCTGAGAATACATTGAGAAAGCTTGAAGAAAAAGATAAAAGTGAAGGAGTCAAGTAGGATGAAGGCACAAAACTCAAAGAAGATATATATGTTGATACACCCAAGGCAAATGAGGAGACGTCTTCACCAAACCAGCTAGTGGACTCAGAACAGATATAAAAGGATGCTTCATCTTCTCGACCCTCACCTACCAAATCCACCCAATCTCAAGCTTTACAAATGGTAGTACATCAATCTGTCACCCAGCCAAAGAAGAAGAAGAAGAAAACATTAAAGAAAGACATCTTGGCTGTTACATTGGATGAAGTAATAGAAGTCCCAAACTGAGATATTACTACTTTGGATAGTGATAAACTTCAAGAGTTTGAAGTGCTATGTCAAAGGAAAGCCATTCAGAAGAAGATGATATAGGAACACAGGGAAATAATGGCACTTGACAAAGCAAGAGACATACTACAACAACTTGTTCCTGAGGTGAAACTTGAGCAAAATGCTACAGTTAAGGAACAAATAGCTGTTCTTACCGATGCAATCACAGACCATAATATAGATGCAGAACAAGCTATGGAAGAACAAGCAGAGAAGAAGTATCAATACAAGTTAATTGATAAAATCAGCCAAGAAGTGGCAATGAACAAGGTAAAGCTCTTTGAACTAACTGATGAATTAGAGCCAATGATTGCAGAGGCAATTACCTTAGTTTAAAAGATGTGCACACTTGAAAAGTTCACAAAGAAAAATAGTGACAAATTAGCTTAGATAGATTCTAATGTCACAGCAAGTGCACAAAGCCTAACCTCAAATGCAGACAGTATCAAGGCGCATCATGACAAGGTCATTGAGGCTAACAGGCCAAGGAAAGAAATATGGGATGCTGAAACACAACTACGAGGTGAGATTACCAAACTACATGCACACATATTGCCTAATCTTACTATTTTATAGCAGCATATTTCTGAAGCAAGAAACCTTATTGCAACCCCTGAGATGTCTATAGTAGATAGCATCTATGATATACATGTAGGGATATCACTTGAGAAAATGGCTCTAGAAATGCTGAAGGAAAAATGGGAAAAGATGATGGAGGAGATCAAGTCCTCACATTCCCACCTTTTTGACAAGTTTTAAGTACCTTTGCGTTCATTATCAAAAAAGGAGGAATAGAAAGGAAATGTATATTGTATGTACAGGAGGAACATATATGTAAAGATAGCTATGTACAATATATCAAAAAAAAGGGAAAATAAAAGTACATAAGGATATGTATATATACTTACACTTACTAGCACATACATAGGGGGAGTCATTCAAATGACTATGGAAGGATTATACACAGGTCTACATACTAATACATTCAGTATGTTGCACATATCATGTTTTTGATACTAATGTCAAAGGGGGAGATTGAAGACATTAATTTTTCCATTAGTACACTTAGTGAAAAACATTGATAAATATCATTGGTACAAGCATTATCGACGGACTACAAGCATTACCGGTAGACAACGAGCATACCCGATAGAACAAAAAGGTCACGAGAAAATGCTAAGTATGAAATTGACCGACGAAGACTGACAAGTGTTACACCGACGAAGTGAACAAGACATCACCGATGGGTCAATAACATAATGTGAAGATCATCACCGATGATACAATTTTGAGAAAAAAATTGATGGAGTGGAAAAATCATACCCAATGAACAGTTCAAGAAAGGAACACCGATGGCAAAGAAAACTGGCTGTCAGAACCAATAGTCAGTTAGAGAACCCACAAAAAGTGGATCTGAGTTTTACACGTCAGATAAAGCATTGTAATTCTATTTATAGAGTTTTAATTTGTTTTAAATCATAACTTGAGGGTCAAGAAAGCTTTATGTA
>MU228013.1:3117461-3130380 GCA_018584345.1 Thuja plicata
AAAGATCAAGGTCAAGTTGTAAACCTTGGATCTAGAGTTAACTTGCGAAAGCGTGAATCAAGAATTAAGCTAAAATCTAGTATAAATAGATGTTCAATCAATTGTGAATTATGAATTCATTATTGTTGCTAGCCATGAAGAGAATCTAAGGAGCAGAAGGCAGAATTCAAGAAAAAATCAGAAATAGATCACATCAGTTATCAAGAACACAGAGAGGCTACCGACGAGTAGACAATGGTATTATTTAATCATGGAAAGATGATTACTCATACATATGAAGCTTTATTGGATCTGTTATCAATAATTGGAGATTACATACATCATCAGATCAAAGACTTATGTAGTTGCATTCTAACAAATGCATCACATCTAAAATCCTTTTGTTGAAGGTGGACTTAACCGTTCTTTACAAATCTCTTAACAAAGTGCACACTTAACAGTGTTGCTAAAGCTTCAAATGAAGTAGATCTTAACAGGTCTCCACTATAATACTCCTAACAGGGTAGGTCATCAGAAGTGACCAATTGTAAGCCTTAACCGGCCCCTTCTTATCTGTAGATAGTGAAGTCTTGTGGGTAACAATCCCCACCACAATTTTTAATTCCTAATAGGAGTTTTCTGCAATATCATATCTTGTGTCATGTGTTATCTATTTTCATGAATATTTCTTTTATGATTACATATTTAAGAACTTATGATATGATTGCACATACATAAAGAAAGATGAACAGTTATATAAGATAATTTATAAACTGATGATTAAGGGTTAATGGGCTAACCAAGAAAATTTTTAGAGGTACTGATTCACCCCTCCCCTCTCAGTACATCATTCCAATATATTTCCAACACTTTCAACAATGCATAAAAGACAAGTATTCACTAAGTGATAGATAACACCGACAAAGTGCACACCATCGGTAAAGGCAAAGAAGAAAAGTCACAATGATACCCAACGAACAGAAGATAATGTTACCTGACGAAGCAAACCATAGGATGCCTAACGAGCTAAAAATAGAGTTGCCCCATGAACATAGATCCTGAAGCTGACTAGAAGTCACACTGATGGAACTAGCAGTTATAACCGATGGCTAACTGAAGAGTTAACTGATGGAACAAAGAGTTCAGAAAATGAAAAAATATCTAGCTGGCAAGAGCTAAAGATATACTTAACTGGTTGTTCTATTTGTTTTATTTGACTAGAGTTAAGTGATTGATTTAAAGAATATTTGTACGGTTGGCATAAAGATATCTACGAGATAAATCAAGAGTTATGCTTTAAATCTGATTGGCTAGATTGTTTTTCAAGCCAAGAATTAAGAGTCAAGAATCAAGAACCAATGAATATTATGTCTATATAAGAGACAAGATTAATTCATTTCCATATCACATTCACAGAAAAGGGATAAAGGGGAGTGAATAGAAAGAGAATGCTGAAGAGAAATTGATGAAGAACAACTTCATGTAGTACTGATCAATCAAGCTAAAGGAGAGCTAAGGAATTCTGAAGACACCCATGAACAATGAGCACAACATCACAAAGCAAAAAGTATGGAATACAAAAGAATTGAATTGATACATTGATTAGAGAGGTAATGTACTTAAATAGATCTGAAAATATACAATTCAAGTTGAATTAGAAACAGGTCATTTTGTTTCAGTTTAACCATTGAAGCATCAAGTCTCCTAACAGAGCAGGACTTAACAGTCTTCTATATATTGAGGTACAGCCCAAGGAGTGCCAAAAAGGTTGATTCATGAAAGTAGCATTGGATATGCCTGATGCCTATTGATGGTCTAAGAGAGAGGTTGATTCAAGGATGGCAGCATTAGATGCCCGATACTAAGTGACAACCTATATGTGTAAAATCCTCTAACAAGGTCACACCTAACAGTGTGTTTGTAACCTTTAATAGGGTTGGCTCTTAACAGGGATTACTTCAGAAGAATGAAAATTTGGGGTACCGGTCCCAATGGTTTTTTCCCTTAACACGGTTTCCACGTTAAAATCTGTGTTATATGTGTATGGTTTATTACTTTACCATTTTACATTTCACATATGCATTTCTAGATTTATCGGTATACTCTGCATATTTATTGTATTTCGGTAAATAGTTATACTGCTTATTGGTAATCAAGGAGAATAAGGAAAGACAAGGAAAACTAACAGACAGTTAATCATTATAATTATTTCATGGCATGCATCTTGTAGAGACATAATAATCTAAGGTTTATATGATTTGTGGTTAGAATAAGGATAAGTTTTTGAGGCCACTGATTCACCCCCCCCCTCTCAGTTATTACTAACCATTGGTATCAGAGCTTGTGTTCTTAGAAGGAAGGTTTCAAGACCTAAGTCAAAGATCACAAGATGAATAGATGAGATGTGCCCAAGTTGAAAAAAGATAATTTTGCTTCATGGAAAAGCAGGATAAGACTCCACTTATCAGGTATTGGTAATGATGTTACTCAATTCCTTGAAACTGAATATGTGTTGCCCAAAGGAGCACCAACAGTTGAACAAATGAGAGAGAAGCATGAACATAATGGCATGATGATAGAACTTGCTTCCTCACTCTCCAATGCTAAATTTGAAGATGTCAAAGAATGCAAAACTACAAAGCAGATGTGGGACAAATTGAAGCTTGTACATGGTGGCGACAAAAATGTTTTGAGAGCCAAGGAAGAAAGCCTTAGAGGAAAGTTTGATGATCTCAAAATGAAAGAAGGAGAAAACATCACTTAGTAAAACACAAGAATTAAAGAGGTATTCAATGTTATTCGAGGAGTTGGAGGTGTACTAGAAGAAGATACAGTGGTAAGTAAAATTCTAAGAACCTTACTGCCTACTTATGCTATTAGAGTATCTGCAATTCAAGAAATGAGAGAAGTAGAAAATAGCAATGTTACTCTAGAAAACTTAATTGGAAGATTGATTTCATTTGAGATGAATAAATTTGATAATAGTATCTTACCAAACATAGAGTCTGCATTTAAAACTTCTATGAGAATAAGTAAATCACGTCACAAAAACACTATGAGAAAAGATAGTGATAGTGAATGTGAAGAAGATGACCTTGATGAAATTGAAGCACTTATGGCCAGAAGAATGCAGAGAGGTGAAGGCAAATACAAAGGTAAATTACCACTTGTTTGTTTTAATTACAAAGAGATTGGACACTTTGCTGCAAGATGTACTAACAGAAGAAAAGATGACAGAAGTAATGACTATTGGGTAAATGGATTGAAGGTAGAGTAACAATAATGTTGAAGAACCAGATAAATGTGAAAATGATTACTGGGTAAATGGATTGAATTATAATCTATTGAGTGTTTCTCAGTTAAATAATTCAGGTCACAAAGTAGCATTTGAAAATAAGAAGGCAAAGATCTTCAACAAATCTGGAAATTTGATTGGTACCGGTGAGCAGACAAAAGGTAACTTATTCTATTTGAATGATACTGACTCCACTTGTTTGATTGCTAAAAATGAAGACATATGGTTTTGGAAGAAAAAAGATTGTGTCATGTGAAGTTTGACAACATGATAAAAATTAGCAAAAAGAGAAATGTTAGAGGCTTACTGACAATGACCAAGCCCGACAACATCATGTGTAAAAACTATCAAAAAGGTAAAATGACAAAGTCTAGTTTCAAAAGAAAAACCCATACATCTGATGCAATTCTAGAATTAGTCCGTACTAATTTATGTGGATCCATGAGGACAAAGAGTTATTATGGAGATATATATTTTAATCTCTTTGTTGATGATTACTCTAGAATGATGACAGTTATGTTTCTAAAAGATAAATAAGAAGCATTCAAGATGTTTAAATGGTATAAGGATTTGGTAGAGAAACAAAGTGGTAAGGATCTAAAATATTTGAGATCAGATAGAGGAGGTGAGTTTATATCAGATGAATTCACTAACTTTTGTAATGAGCATGGTATAAAAAGACAGGATTTTGCACCAAGAACACCATAGTAAAATGGGATTGCTAAGAGAAGGAACATATCAATAGTTGATTGTGCAAGAACACTGATGATAGAGAAAGGCATCACCCAAATCTTCTAGAGGGAAGTTGTCAGTACTAATGTTTACACACTGAACATAGTACAACTAAAGAAAGACACTAAGAAGACACCTTATGAGCTATGGTATGGATACAGACCCAATGTGAGTTATTTAAAAAATTTTGGCAATCAATGTTATATCTTAAAAGATGATAGAAATGTAAAACTTGACTCCAAGAGTGATGAAGGAATTTTTCTAGGGTATTCTACCAAGAGAAAGGCTTACAAATGTTTGAACAAATCCTCTAACAAAATTATTGAAAGTGCAAATGTAAAGATAGATGAATTTGTAGAGAAGAATGAACAAGAAAGAACTAAAGAACCAGAGGACTACAATAAGTTCACTTACAATGAAGAACATGACACTCTACCCTACCAACAATGTAGAACCCTTGAGGTACAAATCATTGATCTCGAGCATTAGGCTGCAAATACCGACGGTCAGGATAACGATCAAAATAATGTGCAAGGTGATGATGAACAAAATGAAGGTCAAAACAATGATCAAGCTCATAGACAAAGAACTATACATGTACTTGCATGATTTGTAAGAAGGAACCATCTAGAGGTCCAGATCATAGGAGATAAGAAAGCTATTACAAGAACAAGAAATAAGTCTTTAAACTCAAATTGTTTAATTTGTGAGTTTGAGCCAAAACCTGTCAATACTACACTAGATAATGAGGAATGGATAAGTGCTATGAATGATGAGATTGAGAAGATTGAGAATAAAAAAACATGGTCACTTATGCCAAGACCATATGAAAAGAATGTCATCGGTACAAAATGGATATTCAGGAATAAGCTGAATGAGAATGGATAAGTCACAAGGAACAAAGCAAGACTAGTATGCAAAGGGTATGCACAAGAGGAAGGTATAGACTATGAAGAGACCTTTGCACCTGTTGCTAGGATAGAAGGAGTAAGAATATTTCTTTCTTATGCTTCATATAAAGGATTCAAGGTATACCAAATGGATGTCAAGTCAACATTCCTAAATGAAATAATTGAAGAAGAGGTATACATTGAACAACCAGAAGGGTTTTTTGGTCCAGACAAGAAGGACATGGTATGTAGACTTCACAAAGCCTTGTATGGATTGAAAGAAGCTCCTAGAGCTTGGTATGAATGACTTCATTCCTATCTAATAAGTATTAGATTTGTAAGGACTAGTGAAAATAGTAATCCTTATTTGAAGGAAGATACTGATGCTAACACTTTAATTGCTGAAATATTTGTTGATGACATCATATTTGGAGGAAATGATATGCTATGAAAATCATTTTCTAATGAAATGAGCACAAAGTTTGAGATGTCTATGTTTGGAGAGCTCAAGTTCTTTCTTGGTCTCTAGATCATGCAACAAGGAGAAGGTATTTTCATTACACAGTCCAAGTACATCAAAGAGGTTCTGAAAATATTCAAGATGGAAGAATCTAAACCAGTTGGAACACCAATGGCTGCTAGATGCAAGTTGACAAAGGAGGACAAGACAACAGAGGTAAATCAGACTTTGTACAGATCAATGATTGGAAAACTCATGTATGTTGTACACACTAGACCAGATATTGCACATGCAATGGGATTGTTGCTATATTTTCTGCTAACCCCAGGGAATCACATATGACTGCTATAAAAATAATTCTAAGATATCTGAATAATACTGAGGAATTTGGCTTGTGGTATAGAAGAGAAGGCAAGTTTGGAGTAAAGGTGTTTACCAATGCTGATTGGACTGGAAATCTTGATGACTAAAAGAGCACAACTAGAGGAGCATTCTTTATGGGTGACAAACTTGTCACATGGATTAGCAAGAAGCAGAGATGCATCTCACAGTTTACTGCAAAAGCATAATATGATGCTACTACTGCAAATTGCTCAAATATTGCATGGATCAAATAGTTGCTAGAAGGTATGCATATGAAGATCTTAGAACTAGTGACTATCTATTGTGATAACACCAGTGCAATAAACATTTCTAAGAATCTAGTCATGCATGCAAAGACTAAACACATCGCCATCAAGTATCATTACTTAAGAGAACAAGTTCAAGAAAAAGAGGTGATACTTGAGTATGTGCAATCAAATGAATAATTGGCTGATATCTTCACCAAGCCACTACCCAAGGATACATTTAAGTACTTGAGAAAGAGACTAGGGGTCAAACCCTTGTCTACAAGTCAGTAAAAGATTGAAGGCTGCATCAGCCTACTTATTGTCAGAATATCATTCATGTTGATACAAGAAAAAAGGAAGAACTTCAAAGCTACATCTATATACAACAGGTATATATATCAGAACTGAGCACCAGAGCATATTGTTGTATTGTTGATGGATAAGGGAAATTCAAGGAATATATTATAGATGGAGAGAAAAGATCACTTGACATTAATGTCAGATATTTGTAAGATATTTGTATTGAATTGTTGTCAAAGGGAGAGAAAGTATCCATATTATCACAGTTTTCAGAAAAAGAAGAAAGATTATCCATTATCAGATTACTCCAACAGGGAGAGATCATATCCATAGGGAGAAAATTTGTATGAAGGAGTTAACACAAAGGAAGAGTTACTGACAAGAAAAAAAGACATCACAAAAGAGAGAATAGTCAAAGGAGAGAAATTGACACAAGAAGATTCAACACATCAATAAACAGAAAGCTGCAAGAATCAAATCTAAGCTAAAATAGAGCTTACTGGTGGTCAGACATTTTTATCGGTTATCTAAACAAACTATTTGCTAGTTTGATGAATCTCAACAATTGTATTTCATCTTGTGTTAGAAATAGTATAGTGTGATAATATAAGTTTGTTTCCATCAATGCCCAAGGGAGAGATTGATGACATGTAACTGATTAAATGTTTGATAATGTTAAGTTGAAGATAATGTAAGACATTAAATAAGTTAATGGTTTGTATTGTCATTGATGTCAACTTGATATCATCTATATGATCATGTATAAAATGCCAAATACTTCAGAGAATCAGTGGAACAAAGGTTATGCTTTCAGCAATGCATAAAAGACAAGTATTCACTAAGTGACAGATTAAACATTGACAGAGTACACACCATCGGTAAAGGCAAAGAACAAAAGTCACAATGATACCCAATGAACAGAAGACAGTGTTGCTTGACAAAGTAAACCACGGGATGCCTGGTGAGCTGAAAATAGAGTTTCTCAACGAACAAAGATCCCAAAGCTGACTGGAAGTCACACCAATGGAATTGGCAGTTGTAACCGATGACTAACTGAAGAGTTAACCGACAGAATAGAGAGTTCAAAAAATGACAAAATATCTAGCTTGCAAGAGCTAAAGATAGACTTAACTGGTTGTTTTTTTTGTTTTACTCGACCAGAGTTAAGTGATTGATTTAAAGAAGATTTATGTAGTTGGCATAAAGATAACTACAAGATAAATCAAGAGTTATGCTTTAAATCATATTGGCTAGATTATTTTTCATGCCAAGAATCAAGAATCAAGAATCAATGAATATTATGTCTATATAAGAGACAAGCTTAATTCATTTCCATATCACATTCATGTTAGTAATAACTGAGAGGGGGGGGGTTGAATCAGTGGCCTCAAAAATTTATCCTTTACACTTTAATCCACCAATCAATACACCTCAGATTATTAAGTCCCTACAAGATGTATGCCTTGAAATACTTGAAATAATTAACTATCTGTCAGTTTACCTTGTCTGTCCTTATTCTCCTTGATTACTGATAAGCAGTAAAACTTATTTATCAATACTCAGTAAATATGCAAAGTATACCAATCAATCCTGAAATGCATATGTGAAATGTAAAACAATAAAGTAATAAACCATATACACATAACACATGGATTCTAACATGGAAACCCTGTTAAGGGAAAAAACCACTGGGATCGGCACCCCAAATTTTCACTCTTCTAAAGTGAGCCCTGTTAGGAGCCAACCTTGTTAAAAGTTACAAACACACTGTTAAGTGCGACCTTGTTAGAGGATTTTTATACATAGGTTGTCACTTAGTATCTGACATCTATGCTACCATCCTTGAATCAGCCTTTAGACTGTCAATAGGCTTTATGCTAATCTTACTACCATCCTTGAATCAGCCTCCTTCTTAGACTGTCAATAGGCTTTAGGTAAGACTGATGCTACTTTCATGAATCAACCTTTTTGGTAATATGTTAGGATATACCTCAATTACAAAAGATGGTTAAGTCCTACTCTGTTAAGAGACTTAATGCTTCAATGGTTAAACTAAAACACAATGACCTGTTTCCAATGCAAATTTGAATTGCAGATATTCAGATCTATTTACGTACAATACCTCTCTGATCAATGTATCAATTTAATTCCTTTTTGCTTCACACTTTCTGCTTTGTGATGTTGTGCTTGTCTATTCGTCGGTGTCTACAGAATTCTTTAGCTCTCCCTTAGCTTGATTGATCAGGACTATATGAAGTTTATCCTTCACCAGTTTCTCTTCAGCATCTTTTTTCAATTCACTCCCTCATGTATCTAATTGCATGCGGAAATGAATAATGCTTGTCTCTTATATAGACACGATATTCCTTAATTCTTGATTCTTGATTCTTCGCATGAAAAACAATCCAGCCAATTTGATTTATAGCTTTAAGTCTTGATTTATCTTGTAGTTATCTTCTTTCCAACTATATAAATCAATTGCTTTAACTGTGGTTGAATAAAAAAAATAAAACAATCAGTTAAGTCTATCCTTAAGCTCTGCCAGCTAGATATTTTGTCATTTTCTGATCTCTCTATTCTGTCGGTCAATTCTGCAGTTTGTAGTCGGTGGCAACTGCCAGTTTCATCAGTGTAACTTCAGTTAGCTTTGGAATCTCCGTCTGTTAGGTATCATTGGATCTTGCTCGTTGGGAAACTTTATTTTCATCTCATCGGGAATCTTGTGATTCTGCTTCGTCGAGCAACACTGTCTTCTGCTCGTCGGGCATCACTGTGACTTTATCTGTGTTGTCTGTCACTTAGTGAATACTTGACTTTTATGCATTTCTGAAAGCATAATCATTGTTCCATTGATTCTCTAAAGTCTTTGGCATTATGTGCATGATCGTACAGATGATATCAAGTTGACATCAATGACAATACAAACCATTAACTGATTTAATGTTTTGCATCATCTTCAACTTAACATTATCAAACATTCAATTAGTTACATGTCATCAATCTCTCCTTTTGGCATTGATGGTAACATATTATATTATCACACTAAACTATTTCTAATACAACATGAAATACAATTGTTGAGATTCATCAAATTACCAAATAGTTTTTTTTGATAACTGATAAAAATGTCTGACCTATGGTAAGCTATGTGTTAGCTTAGATTTGATTCTTGCAGCTTTTTGTGTTTCTTCTTCTGATGTGTTGTGTCCTCTATTTGTGTCAATTTCTCTATTTTGACTGTTCTTCTTCTTGATGTCACTATCTTTTGTTTGCAACTTTTATATAAATTCTCTCCCTATGGATATGATCTCTCCCTGTTTGGATTAATCTGATAATGAATAGTTTCCGATGATAATATGGATACATTCTCTCCCTTTGACAACAATGCCAAACAAATATTTGTCAAATATCTGATATTCTGTCAAACAATTTCTTCTATCCATAATATATTCCTTGAATTTCCCTTATCCATCATCAATATAACAATATGTTTTGGTGCTTGGTTCTGATATATACCTTTCTGTATATAGATGTAGCTTTGAAGTTCATTTTCTTCTTGCATCAATCATGAATGATATTCTGATAATATATGGCCGATGCAACCTTCTGTCCTTTTACTGACTAGGAGACATGGGTTTGAACCCTAGTCTTTTTCTCAGGTACTCAAATGTATCCTTGGGTAGTGGCTTGGTGAAGATATCAGCTAATTGTTCTTTTGATTGCACATATTCAAGTACGACCTCTTTTTCTTGAGCTTGTTATCTTAAATAATGATACTTGATGGCAATGTGTTTAGTCTTTGCATGCATGACTGGATTCTTGGAAATATTTATTGCACTGGTGTTATCACATTAGATAATTACTGGTTCTATGATCTTCATATGCATACCTTCCAGCAACTATTTTATCCACGCAATAGTTGAGCAGTTTGCAGTAGCAGCAACATATTTTGCTTCCGTAGTCGACTGAGAGATGCATCCTTGCTTCTTGCTAATCCATGTGACAAGTTTGTCACCCATAAAGAATGCTCCTCCTGTTGTGCCCTTTTGGTCATCAAGATTTCCAGACCAATCAGCGTCGGTAAACACTTTTAGTTCAAATTTTCCTTCTCTTCTATACCATAAGCCAAATTCCTCAGTATTCTTCAGATATCTTAGAATTCTTTTCACAGCAGTTATATGTGATACCCTGGGGTTAGCAGAAAATCTAGCAACAATCCCTGCTACATGTGCAATATCTGGTCAAGTATGTAAAACATACATGAGTTTTCCAATCATTGATTTGTATAGAGTCTAATTTACCTCTGTTGTCTTGTCTTCCTTTGTTAATTTTCATCCAGTAGCCATCGGTGTTCCAACAGGTTTGCAATCTTCCATCTTGAATATTTTCAGGACTTCTTTGATGTATTTAGACTGTGTAATGAAAATACCTTCACTTTGTTGAATGATCTGTAGACCAAGAAAGAACTTGATCTCTACAAACATAGACATCTCAAATTCTTTGCTCATCTCATCAGCGAATGATTTGCATAGCATATCATTGCCTCCAAATATGATGTCATCAACAAATATTTCAGCAATCAAAGTGTTAGCATTAGTATCTTCCTTCAAATAAAGATTACTATTTTCACTAGTCCTCATGAATCCAATACTTATTAGATAGGAATGAATTCATTCATACTAGGCTCTGGGAGCTTGTTTCAATCCATACAAGGCTTTGTGAAGTCTACATACCATGTTCCTTTTGTCTGGATCCACAAACCCTTCTGGTTGCTCAATGTATACCTCTTCTTCAAGTATTATGTTTAGGAATGCTAACTTGACGTCCATTTGATATACTTTGAATCCTTTGTATGCAGCATAAGCAATTAGAATTCTTACTCCTTCTATCCTAGCAATGGGTGCAAAGGTTTCTCCATAGTCTATACCTTCCTCTTGTGAATACCCCTTGCATACTAGTCTTGCTTTATTCCTTGTGACTTCTCCGTTCTCGTTTAGTTTGTTCCTGAATATCCTTTTTGTACCGATGACATTCTTGTCATCTGGTCTTGGCACAAGTGACGATGTCTCCTTCTTCTCAATCTGTTCAATCTCATCATTCATAGCACTTATCCATTCTTCATTATCTAGTGCAACATTGACATATTTTGGTTCAAACTCACAAATTAAGAAATTTGAGTTTAAAGACTTACTTCTTGTTCTTGTACCAGCTTTCTTATCCCCTATGATCTAGTCCTCTAGATGGTTCCTTCTTACACATCTTGCAAGTACAGGTACATTTCTTTTTGTATCATTTTGATCTTCATTACCTTGCACATTATCTTGATCATTATCCTGACCGTCGGTAACAACATTCTGATCATCTGTTGCAACATTTCGTTGTTCTAGATTTAAGCACTGTTGCTCGGGTAGAGTTGTGGGTCCTTCATAGTATAGAAACTTTTTGTAGTCCTTTGGTTCTTTTGTGATTTCTAGTTCATTCTTTTCTGCAAATTCATCAATCTTCACATTTTCACTTTCAACTATTTTTTTAGAAGCCTTGAGTAGACATTTAAAAGCTTTGCTTTTGGTAGAATACCCCAGAAAAATACCTTCATCACTTTTGGCGTCGAGCTTTCCATTTCTATTATCTTTTAAGACACAACATTGACTACCAAATATTTTGAAGTAACTTGCATTGGGTGTTTTACCATACCATAGCTCATAAGGAGTCTTCTTTGAGTCCTTTCTCAATTGTACTCTATAAAGTGTATAGACAGCAGTGCTAAAAACTTCCCTCTAGAAGATCTAGGTGATGTCCTTCTGTATCATCAGTATTCTTGCACAATCAATTATTGATCTTTTTCTTCTTTCAGCAATCCCATTTTGCTGTGGTGTTCTTGGTACAGAAACCTGTCTTTTTATACCATGCTCATTACAAAAATTAGTGAATTCATCTGATATAAATTTTCCTCCTCTATCTGATCTTAAACATTTTAGATCCTTACCACTTTGTTTCTCTACCATAGCCTTGTACCATTTAAACATCTTGAATGCTTCAGATTTTTCTTTTAGAAACATGATTGCCATCATTCTAAAATAATCATCAACAAAGAGAATAAAATATTTATCTCCATAATAGCTCTTTGTCCTCATCGGTCCACATAAATCACTATGAACTAATTCTAGAATGTCATCAGATGTATGGGCTTTACTTTTGAAACTAGATTTTGTCATTTTACCTTTTTGATAGTTTTTGCACATGATGTTGTCTGGCTTTGTCATCGTCGGTAAGCCTCTTACACTTCTTTTCCTACTTATTTTCATCATGTTGTCAAAAATTACATGATACAATCTTTTGTGCCACAACCATATATCTTCGTTTCTAGTCATCAGGCAAGTGGGGTTATTATCATTCAGATAGAATAATTTACCTTTGGTCTGTTCACCAGTACCAATCAGTTTTCCTGATTCATTGAAGATCTTTGCCTTCTTGTTCTCAAATGCTACTCTGTGACCTGAATTAGTCAGCTGAGAAACACTCAACAGATTATAATTCAATCCTTTTACCCAATAAGCATTTTCACATTTAATCAGGTTATTCAGTATTACTGTTCCTTTACCTTCAATTTGACAAGGTGAATCATTTCCCATTCTTACTGTACCACCTTTAT
>MU228013.1:3146189-3189898 GCA_018584345.1 Thuja plicata
TTGCATAGGGGATTGGGAAGGAGAATACAATTCACCTCCTTGTTCTTTTGTCTCCACCCTTTGCCTCTTCGGAGAGGGTACTTCTTGAACATCAGTATCCATTGGCCTCTTTCCCTTATGCTGAATGAGCTTATCAACTCTGGGAGCAACAGTGGTATATCCTCTTCTTTTGTATACTACATAGTTCCCAGGTGGAACTATTCTGCTTTGTGGGAATCTATTCAAAATAACAAGAGCCTTTTATGGATCACTGTCAACTACTCTCTGCCTCTTCTCACTTAAGGTTTGCATTATTCCCTCAAAAAGATTCATTAGTGAATCAATTTTATAAGACCATGGGAAAAAATCCTTTAGAGGATCATAGGTCTTGTCAAAATTCTAGACAAATTCCAAGGATTTCTTATATGCCATCCACTTTTCCTTCCTGACTTCTTGAACCTCTAAGTAAAAAATGTTCCTGATAATATCCTCTGGATAGTAGAATTGATGCTTTAGCATTATACAATTGGTCCTCTTCTTGAACATGCCCATGATAAAATCTTCATTATCTGCATACCTGGATATAGAGGTGGATAAATGATAGGGCTCAAAGTATTTGCCAAATTGTGTCCATCCCCCTTTTGTTATGATAAAATGATGGGCTCTAGTGAGGGTAGGAAAGATATATCCCTTCATCTTTCTGATCAAGACTTCCTCCTGCAGCCCACCTAATTGTCTTATAATTTTTTCCATCCCAATCTTGAGTGCGACTCTGTAGGGTAACACATAAGGGGTACCTCTGAAACCATAAACCCTGATCACTGTGGAAAAAGGGTACAATATCAAATCTCTCCAATTGTGAGCAATTTTCAACTCTGGGGCATACTCCATAGGCCTCAAAAGCCTCATCATGTCATTATGAACCTTGGCATTCTGGTTATCCAGCAGTGACTTAAGTCTAGTTGCAAAGACTTTGTCAAAATATACATAAATTTCATTCTTTCTATCCCAGGACAAGCCTGCACTCCACATCTGAACAAGCAATTCTTTACCATCTTGGAATTTCTCCAATTCCATTTCTTCTTCAAAGAAGTCTGCATTGTTAAATAAGAACATATGCATCACGAGGGAATACCAACCCATTGGTTTCTGTATGTTGCCATCTTTGATCCCTGACAAACCATCATGCATCTCCTGAGCAATATAGGATGCATAATCGAACACTACTGACAAGTAAGGATGCAGAATCTGAACAACCATTAACATTATGTGGACAAGCATTGCCCCTTCTTCATCTATTCCCAAGACATTGCACAAAGCACTGTACATTTTTCTGGCCTTGCCGATGAAAAGATCCACTTTGAAGGGTTTCGGGGTTCCTGGTCCTATTACAACCAAATTTCCTATTTTGTTGGCATACCCCTTCACTACTTCACCCCTATGATAATCTCTTTGGTTATTGTATATTTCTTTGAAGTATGTGAGGTCAATATCATCCATACTCTGAGAGGGGTTAGTCAGCTTGAAAATCCTTCTAATTTCATCAGCTGATACAGTCAATATTATATTTCCCCGGGTGTCTCTAACAACCCTAGCCACCTTATCATAAGTGGTTGCTATCAAGGTAAACAAATTAGTGTCCATGAATACACTAGGTGTTATTAGCTTTCCAACATCTAGTTCCCAAATATTACAGTCTGGGGCGGGGGCATTCCTCTAACTATAAGCTGCTCTAAACAGAGTAAGGGCATCAAAACTAGTAATAGCATCTTTTGCCCACCTACCCGAATCATATAACCCTTCCCCAATTTTGAAGCGGGGATGTTGTGGCACTGCCTTCTTATCTTGTGTGGCATCCCCTGAAGACAATGGTAACTGCTGCAACAAATCTTCCCTAACGTTCCATTTTTGGTAATCAACCTGTCCTAAAATTTCAACTCTAGGGGCCATTCTATGGGTTTTCTATCAATACTAGAACCAAATTGTGAAACAAGAGCTCTAAAACCTTCTCTGAACTGCAAATTTTGCCCCAATTTTGAATGCAAGTGAACAATAAGCTTACCCATTCTGCATAGAAGTCACGTAGAGCTGGTTTTCTCCGCAATTCTATCTTTGCTCAAATAACTTTGGTGAATTATTGAGGCTGCAGTTGGCTTAATCAATTTCATGGCCTCAATCAAATCAGTCTCTCAAATTGAATTCGACTAGAGGTGTCACACGTTCTGCAATTAATCCACAGCTTCAATTTCGCAGCTTAACGACTCTCTGCAACTTGTTCTATCAATTTTGAATTTCAGTCATCGATTTTGGACATCACTCTTCGCATCTGACAGCTATCTTATTTTCTCATAAATCACTGTCGACTGAGGACATGTGTCACTTCCTCTTATTCGCTTATATGTTAGATGTCGAGCATCTTGGATATAAGCGATTAAGCAAGCTGTCAGATCTTTCCAAACTTGTGTACTATTTAACAGAACACCTTTAAGATACTCTCGGCCCCACCAAGGACACGCGTCACCTCCGCTTATTCGCTTATACGTTAGATGTCGATCATCTTAGAGATAAGAGAATAAGCGCACCATTTGATCCTTTCTGAGTTTCTTGCCTTTTAACAAAGGACTTTCTTAACATGCTCGGCCCCACCAAGGACGCGCATCACCTCTGCTTATTCGCTTATACGTTAGATGTTGAGCATCTTGGAGATAAGCGAATAAGCGCGTCATCCGATCTTTTTTGAGTTGCTCAATACATAAGGGGATGACATAAAAGGGACTTTTCACAGTGAAACTTAGGAAATATTAAAATGGTTAGGAATCATAGACTTTTGTAAAAATCAACCCATTTAACACGGACACATGACTTAAGGTGACTTAAGTGATCGAAAAAGTAACACGAAAATAGAACCGGCCGAGGCACTTAGGGTTTTTTGGTCATTTTCCACAAAATTTCAACTAGGTTAAGAGTTTGAGCATACTATGCAGAGGCATAAAAGCAATTTGAATCTCAGTTTCAAAGCCCTTAACACTATTTTCATAGGAGACCCTATGAAAATTACAAGGCACATTTTGGACAAGAAAAAGCATCAACATGGTTTACTAAGATAACTCCTCCTGTTAAGACTTTCAAAGAGCTTGTTCAAAGATTTGTTCAACACTTTGCATACAATATTTCAAGATCTATCACTTTGTTGGACTTATGTAGCTTAAAGCAGAATCAAGGAGAGTCATTTGTTACCTTCTTGCAAAGGTGGAGACGAAAATGCTCTTGCTATTCTAGAACTATTTCTGATAACGGAAAGATTGACATTCTTGTTAGCAATTTGGTTCCCAAAATGCAGTATGAGGTTAAGAAAATGGTTTTTGATTCATTTGACACCATGGTTGAGACTGCATGCCGAATTGAGGATGTTTTGAAAGAACAAGGAATTTTGACTAAACATGGAAATAACAACAACAATGGTCAAAACAACAACAACTCTATCAAGGATAAAGGGAAGAACCAATATTGGAATAAGAACAAACAAGTGGTCAATGATGGAGTTGTGGATTCCTCCCAACATAAGGATCAACCTGTGTTACACTTATCTAGTACTGTTCAAGCTACAAAGCTCAATGCACCCACTCAACAAGAAAGTAAGCCAAGTTACCAAGGCAAGCCTAAGAGTGAAAGACGTCAATTTACAAAACTTGGTGAGACATATGGGGAAATTTTACAAAAACTCATTGATAGCAATATGGCACATCCTCTAGATGCAGCACATTTCCATATACCTAAAGAAAAACCATGGTGGTGGAAAGAGGATGACTTTTTTATATTTCATAATGGTATTGGACATAATGTTGAAAATTGTGGGAGACTCGGGCATCTCGTTCAAGATCTCATTGAGAATGGAAAACTTACAGTAGATGGATTGAAAACCAACGCCGATCACAAGGCATTCAAAGAACCTTTTCCCAAATATGAGAAGGGGGAAACCTCTAAAGTTAAGAATGACAAAGCTGAGATCAACTATACTTATACAGATGCAAAAAATACCATCAACATGCTTGAATTTGTGGAGGAAAATGTTAACATGATGAGTGGAAGAGATCCTTATGGTTATGATCTAGATGAAGCTTCTCCTCCTATTTTTGACAAAGAACTTGTTGTGGTGCTAAGGGGTCCCAACTATAGAAGGTCATCTCAAGCCCTTAATGTTGTTACCCGAAGTCAAGGTCTTGTTGTCATTACAGGACCAAATTCAAGTAGATCCAATAAACCTAAGCAAGTGGCGTCTAAGCTTGTTACCTTGAAGCCAGTTGTCAATCCTAAATCGAACTACAATTTTTTTGATCAGTTACAGAGAACACCCACTCAGATTTTGATCCTTGAGCTTTTAGAGTTGTCTCCAAGACATAAACAAATCCTTGAGGATGCTTTGTGTATGGCAAATGTCCCCAACAACTTAGATATTGATTGATTCCAGAATATGGTTAATCACATTGCTAGCCCTCATTACCTTACATTTTAGGAAGATGATGATAAAGCTTTGAGCCATCCGCACAATCTTTCCCTTCATATTGAGGTCATGATCCATAGAACCCGTGTTAGGCACGTGTTGATAGATGGGGGTGCTGGGCTTAATATTTGTTCTTTTAGTCTTTTGAAAGAATTGGGTTATTCTAAAGAAGTTATAGATACCAGAAAAATAATTACTATCAAAGCCTATGATGAGGCAGAAAGAAGTTCCAAGGGGTTGGTCGTCCTTCCTGTTAGGATTGGCCCTATTCAAAAGGATATTTTATTTCAAATAGTTGGTGCTAGACCCCTTGCGTATAATATTTTACTTGGTAGGCCATGGATTCATGATATGCAAGCAGTGTCGTCTACCTACCATCAATGTGTTAAGATCCCCTACAATGGAATAGAGTTTTGTATACCTGGGGATAACACTTTGTCTATTAATTCAATTTCAGTAGGGGCTCATGTTCCCCTCAATAGAGAAGCAGAAAATTTTGATTCTACCTTAGCAAAATGTAAAGACAAGTTTAAAACAATAGACCTTGGTATGGGGGGGTATCAACTCGACTCCCTCATGACATTGCCAGTTTCACCTCAGTCTTATGGTAAACCTTCAAAAGAGATGAAGCCTTTCTCTTCAGCTATGACATTATTTGGAAAATTCGTAGAATCATCAGTGCCTATTCAAAATGAGAAAGATGAAACATTTGTTAGAGACTGGATCTATAGAGAAGAAAAATATATGCACAATGAGAACTTCTCTCCCTCTCCTAAGACTTATGAAGAGGATATACTTTTGTCAAGAAGATGGGCTATCCTGGTTACGAACTTCTTAATCACAATTTGGATGCTAGGTCCGAACCTCTTGATCATGCTAAATTTGGACGCAAGTCTAAGAAACCAGTTGGCCTAGGATTTGAAAATTGCAACAAACGTACCAATCCTCTCTTTGAAAAGTTGGATAGTGACGTTGAACCAGAATATGAACCTAATTTGTTGATATGTGTGAAGATTGGGTCCCTTCCACTACTCTCCTTTAGGGAGATTCAAATATTTCAGTCACCCATGCGTCAGTTGCAAATTTAGAACAAGAATCAAATATAGAGGATCCTTTGAGAGAGTGTCAAAGAAACAATCTTTCTCATTTAATGGAAAGAGAAAGTACTACTTTTGATGAAACTAGACCTTCAACATCATGATGTCCCAAGCCTTCATGGTGTAAGCATCCTAGTCGTAGTTCAGATACCAATTCTAATGAGTATGAATGGGACTCTTTTACGGAGCCCTCAACAGTTGATAGAGATAATGATGTTGTTCACACTTTTAGTTCTCCACTTGAGGTAGCCAACGAGTCACATGTGTGATTAGAGGTTTTGAACCCACATGTTGCCTTAGTGGATGATTCTTTGCTTGTTAGGATGAATCCTGATTTGGGTAGCTTAGAGGGATACTTGACGGGCTCTAACTCTTCAGTCACCAGCAATAATATCATTCATATTTATAGCCTTGAACCAGTCGTTGATTTGCCCCTTGTTCATCCTGACCTTATTGATTGGTCCCAACGCTATTAAGAACCTGAGATTTTAACATTCCAAAATTATTATGAGATAGCTTGTTACCTAAATGCCATTGAACCTGTAGTCTCTTCCACCAGCGAACCAGCTACCAGTATGACAGAACCAGACATCAAGTACCTTAGTCACAAGATAAAGAGAAAAGAAAATAAAAAGAATAGGTGTTCTGATGGCGAAAACCACTGTGTGGCGGTGTCAAAACCAAAAAAAGTAAAAAGAAATGACATATCCAAGGGTGAAAACCTCTCTGAGGTGCCTAAGGATGAGGTACTTGATCGTCTTCCTAGCTATTTTCAAGATCGATCTTCAGTTCTTATTGAGCCAACACAAGCAGTTAATTTGGGTACAAATGAGGCTCCACAGATAGTGCACCTGGCTGAGTCCTTGTCACCAACAGAAAAAAGAAGCTTATACTAAGTTCTTACAAAAGAAGAAAATCAATTTTGCATGGACTTATTCAGATATGCCAGGATTGGACATTAATCTTATTATGCATCACTTGTCCATAGTTCCAAATGTCAAACCAGTTAAACATAAATTGAGAAAGATGCATCCTCACATAGCTCTTCTAGTCAAATTTGAATTGGAGAAACTCCTTTGTGCAAAATTTATAAGAGCTATTGCTTATGCTGAATGGATATCAAACATTGTACCAGTTTCCAAACATTACAAATCCATTCAATTTTGCACAGATTTTAGAGATGTCAATATAGCATGCCCAAAGGATGACTTTCCACTCCCCAACATAGACATGATAGTGGATATGACTGCACGTTATGAGATTTATTCTTTGATGGATGGTTTTTCTGGGTACAGTCAAATTAAGATAGCTCCTGAAGATCAAGAAAAGACTGCATTCACTTGTGCATGGGGTACCTATTGTTGGAATGTTATGCCTTTTGGATTAAAAAATGCAGGGGCTACTTATCAAAGAGCTATGATAACTCTTTTCCATGACATGATGCATAAGAATATGGAAGATTATGTGGATGACACCTTGGCCAAGTCTAAACAAAGAGATGCACACTTAGACGATTTGGAAGTAATTCTAGATCGCATAGAACAATTTCAACTAAGGCTAAATCCTAAAAAATGTGCATTTGGAGTCACCTCTGGAAAACTACTTGGATTCATCATTTCAGTAAAAGGAATAGAGGTTGACCCTGAAAAAGTCCAAGCGATCATTGATATGCCACCTCCTAAAAACATTAGTCAAATGAGGAGTCTTCAGGGACATCTTCAATCTATAAGGAGATTTATTTCACAACTGGCAGATAGAGCTCAACCTTTCAATAAGAACTTACACAAAGGAGTCAAATGTATTTGGAATGAGGATTGTCAAAAGCGCATAGATCAAATCAAGAAGTACTTGGAAAATCCTCCTATTTTAATGCCTCCTATTCCAAGGAAACCACTTATTTTATACATTTCAGTGACAGAATCTTCCTTGGGGGCATTACTAGCTCAACTTGATGAAAATTTATGACATCACATGTTTGCGCACACTATACACCTCATAGAAAAAATAGATCCACTCAAATATTTGTTAAGTAAGGCTGCCCTCACAGGTAGACTTGCTAAATGGATGATAATACTTTCAGAGTTTGACATAGAGTACATTGAGCGTAAGGCAATCAAAGGACAAGCTATAGTCGATCAATTGGCTGATTTCCCATTACAAGATGATGTACCTATTCAAGTTGACTTCCTAGATGAGCATCTTATGTATATGACTAAGAGAACATGGAATATGTTCTTTGATGGATCTTTTATGCAAAATGGTTCAGGAGCTGGTGTGTTGTTTGTTTCTCCTCATGGGTACACAATTCCTAAGTCTTACAAATTATTGTTCCCATGTACAAACAACATTACTGAGTATGAAGCTTTAACAAATGGACTTAAGATAGCCATATAATGGAGAATTACAGAGTTACACATCTATGGGGATTCATAGCTGATAATCAACCAAGTTAATGATGAATATCAAACAAAACATGAGAAAATGGTACCTTAAAAGAAAATGGTTGATTCCTTGAAGAGATATTTCACATTTGTTACATTTCAGCAAATCCCTAGGGCTGAAAACAAAGCAGTTGATGTTATGGCTACACTTGCTTCATTTCTTTAGTTAGAGTAACATGAATCAAGATTTGAATTCTTGGTGGAACAGCTACATCACCCTATCTTTGACTCCCAAGAAAGCCATATCATTTGTACACTTGTTGGTCATGAGTCATCCCGTTATGGTGCCATTTATTCATACCTTCGTGATGACATTATACCTAAAACCTTTAACCGATCTGAACGTAGAAACCTTTCCCGAAATGCCTCTCGCTATTCCCTTATCACTGGTGATGTGTATAGGAGGGGTCTAGATGGAAAACTTCTTAGATGCTTAGAAAAGGAAGAATCTGACCAAGTGTTAGTTGACATTCATGAGGGCATCTATGGGGGACACTCCAATGGTCTTGCCATGGCCTGAAGGTTGCTTAGGGTGGGGTACTATTGGCCCACGATGCAGATTGATGCAGTAGCTTTTGCAAAGTCATGTGAAAAGTGTCAAAAACATGGTAACCTGATACATGCTCCAAGCAGGGAGCTCATTCCTTCTATATCTCATTAGCCATTTCAACGCTGGGCCTTTGACCTTGTTGGGAAGATTCATCCCAACTCATCAGGTGGACACAAATTTATCATCACTGCTACTGATTATTTCAATAAATGGGTAGAAGCTATCCCACTTTCTATTGCCTTGGGCAAGACAGTCTCTCTATTCATTTTGAACCATATCATCTGTCGATATTGAGTGCCTTCCAAGATTATTACGTACAATGGAGGCCAGTTCAAAAATAAGGACCTTAAACAACTCTGCAAAAAATTCAAGATAAAACAACATTAGTTCTCCATTTACTTCCTGCAAGGAAATGGTCAAGCAGAGGCATCAAACAAGACCATTCTTAAAATCTTACATAGAACAGTCTATAAGAATGGTAGAGATTGTCATTTGCAGATAAATTCAGCTTTGTGGGCCTATAGAACGAGTATTCGTACTCCTACTAGGGCTACTCCTTTTTCCCTTGCATATGGTGTTGAAGCAGTGTTACCTTTGGAGGTTGAGATTCCTTCACTTAGAGTTTCTCTCCATGGTCTAGTTACAGATGAAGACTACCGCACCATGAGACTTTAAGAGTTAGAACTTCTAGATGAAAAATGTCAAGCATCATTTGACCATATGAGGGTCTATCAAAAGCGCATGTCCAAAGCCTTCAACAAAAAGGTTCACCCTAGAGAATTCCAAGTAGGAGATCTTGTCTTACATGAAAATCCTAAGAATCAACAACATAGAGATCAAAAGGGTAAATTTGAACCTAATTGGCTCGGACCTTATATTATTACAGCAGCTTTTGGGACATGTGCTTATTTACTATCTATAAAAAAGGGAGAATAGCTCCCTGATCCGATCAATGTCTTGCACCTGAAGAAGTTTTATCCATGATGCCCATTCTGTCTGGGGCATCCTTTGTACATAATTATTGATCCTGAAAAAATTTTAAAAAATGATATATTGTCAAAAATTCTAAAAATTGGAAAATGTCCTGAAAAAATGATCATCTTAGTGAAAACCTAGCAATAGGCACTTTGATGTATCTCTAAAAAAATTATATATTCCAAAAAAATACAAAAAAATAAAAAAATTCAAAAAATTCAAAAAAATAGAAAAAGTGCCTTGGTGAAAACCTGGAAACAGGCGCCTTGGTAGCAAAAATTCAAAAAAATTATAAAAAGTCCTGACAAAAAATGAAAGAGAAAAAATTGTAATAAAATCCAAGTGGTGAAAACCTAGAAACGGGCGCTACTTGAGGCCTTTGCACCCCTATTTCTTAGCGTGTGTCCGCGACACTTAGCCTTTCTCCATCATGCCTTGTCCTTGTTATCTTGGTTTGGAATTGGTCTTTGTCTTTGTCTAGGGGGCATAACTATGTTATCTTCGGTCTCTTGGATGTGTTAGTCTTTAGGACGCCTCACAAACAGTGTTTTTCAACACCACCCCAACTATATTTTTCAATACAACCCCTGACATCGAGTGTTTTTCAACACTTATCGGTTTGGTCTTACCCAGTTTTGTCATGTGGTCTTACCTGTTTGCAAGCATTCGATTCTTATCCTCGGAACTCAGTATCAGTTAACACACTTGAATTTTTAAACGCAACACTTAATGCTTGAGCTATGTCATGATATTTTCTTTGTGTGCTGACTGTTATTGATTTTTATTTAGTGTCCTTGTCTAATAAGTCTCTCCGTGATGCATAGTTAGAGGACTTGGGGCATGGGGCATGTTTTTATTTGCTTCCTACTTTATGCTTAACTATTTTTGCACAACTATTCTGTTGGTCATCCTGGCCTCTATGCCTTGATGCGAGTGTGGTTTTGCTATATTAAATTGGATAAGTTAACATCACAGTCATCTTGACCTTTATGTCTTTGATGCTTATGTTAGAATCTTTCCACATTCCAATCTGATATAAATCACATTCATATCTTCATAGTTCCACTTGTGACTAGTGATGATTGTGTGATTTTTCGATGTCCGTTAATAATGGCCCAATGATGAAAATAAGTTCCTTAACATTCTCTAATGAATGATGAACACAAAAGTCCTATGTTACAATTGCTCTATTGCAAGTACACCTTTGCATTTTCATATAGCTTGCATTGTTAGACTTCATGTTAGGTTGCATTTTAGGCTGCATTATGAGTTTGAGAGGGTTTCCTTCATCTTTCTTGTGGACTTTTAATCAACTATGGTCATGTTCTGATCTTCATTTCCTTATCTTCTTTCGTGATCTCAATCAAAATTTTCTATCTTACACAGTTGATTGATTTTGGGGCAAATTCTCTTTCTTCTCTCCATTTCTTTCCACTTCTTCCAAACTTCTATCTTCCATTCCCTTTCACCCCACTTATTTTCTTCTAGTTCAACCTTAATCTTTCGTGCTTAATGATCTACCTTGGTTTTGTGATCTTTATATCTTTCATCTTACATCAAGAACCTTATCTTTAGTTCGATTTGATCAAATTTACCAATTTGCTATTTCTCCTCTATCTCATTTTAATTTTGATCACGAGGGGCAGTACCTATCAAACTTCAATCTTTGATTCAACTTTATTAATTATATCAGTCTTGCTTGAGATTCTTATATCAGACATGTCAATTACTTATTTTGGTGTTGACTTTGTCTTTTTCAATTGTGCTTATTTTTGTCCTGATGTGTTCTCGAATCGACCACACGTCTGGGTTGTTTTGTGATCCCAAATTGACCTCATACTTCAACTACATTCTTTGACTACATGTGTTCCCAAGTTGACCACACATTAGTCAAAGAGGGGCAAATGTATGCACCCTAAAATGGTTGCCTAGACTTTGGGCCCCATTTTATCATTTTATCAATTTCTTGAATCAATGCATTGGAATATTTTCAATTCAAATCAATTTCCTTGATCAAATTGTAATTAATTCAATTATTTCAATATTTCTTAAGGTTTGATTATTTTTATTTAATTAAAAGATTTAATCTCCCTTTTAATTAAATTCATCTTATTTAATTAAATTAAATTCCTCCCATTTAATTAAATTAAATTCTTCTAATTTATTTAATTATAAAGAAAACCCCTTTTTTAATTAAATAAATAAAAATCCCCACTAAAGCTCTTATTTTGATGAAAAAGGAAATAAATTAAATAAAAATCCATTTTTCATCACATCTTCCTAAGTGGTGGGTTTTTGTCTCTTAATCTCAACCATTGATCAATTCTTTTTGCCTCTTAATCTCAACCGTTCACTTTTCTTTATAAGGAGCCCTCTCCTTCTCATTCATATAGATAGAATTTTTAAGTATTGTTATGCTGCAGGTTTGGAGAGCAATTTTGGAGGAAGATTTGAGCACTTGAGCTTGGATATTGCAACTTCTCTCTACTTGTCTTCTCCTTCTTGCATTTATGGCTACTCATTTAGATTAGATTCATGTCTATTTTCATATATTAAACTTGCATTTGTATTTCCTTTCATAGATTAATAATGCATTGTTATCATTTAGATTAATTTCCTTCCATGCATTGCAATCATATAGAGTAGATCTCATTTTCATGTATTTGAATCTCTCATTTCATGGTGTACTTGCATAGGCACTAACTAGGTCAATCTGAGGGCCTCCATTTCAAACATTTGTACTCCATGACTAAAGAGCTATGGATCGATATTTGAAGCCTCATTCTTGAGCAACCTTGGATGGAATGATTCATAGAAGTGTGACACATTTTCATCACACACTATGTAATATTTTCTTTTGCATGTTGGATTTTGTGTAAGCTATTAAATAAGTGTTTCAAATTTGTGGGTGCACTGATTCACCCCCCCTCTCAGTGCCTTTAAGACTAACACTAGGGATATGCGCATCACATGGGGTTAACATTCATGGGGCCACTTTGTGTTGTATGCAACATTGTAATAAGTAATTAATATGGGGCTTCACATAGGAAAAATATTCAATATTGAAAAGATTAAATACTAATAGTAAATGACAAGTCGATGGTTTTGTAATCTCATAGTATTAGTCACATAGTTTTATATAATACCAACTCCATAGTTTTGTGTGAGCTTGATTTAGCTATCTGAGGTTGGCTTGTGGGATATTTTTGTTTGAGCTTGATTTAGTTGTCTAAGGTTGGCTAGTTGACAATTTTGGTTAGGGGTTGAGAGCATCTCTTGTTAGTTTATGTGAATGTTTAAAACATGATATGTAATGTGGCATTACATGCTTGTTCGCATGGAGTGCTTATGGAGGGCATGTGTCTTAGAAGGGCTCATGGAGAATCCTGAAGACGTATTGCAATGATTTCTAAGGTTTTTTTAAGGGTTTCTTCAAGATATATCATGTGTCTACTTTTTGCAAATGAATTTTAAATAATTGTTTGCATAAATTTCTCTATTTGGGTTATGTGGAGATTTGTCATGTATTGTTAAAAATTTCTTAACAATAAGATATTAATTAAATATTTCTTAACAATAAAATATTAATAAAATATTACACCCTGATATTATTTGTCCCAAATACTAACATTTGAAAATGGTTTAAAATCAATTTGCATAATTATTTTGAATTAGGATGTAACATAATTGATTCATACTTAGCTTCGTGTTTTGTTTGTTCGAAGTATAAACTACAGCACTCAAAAAATTACCTAATAAAGTAAATTATTAAATAGTGAAACTTATTAAAATAAATAATGCTTTTGAGGCCATTGGTGCCATCAACATGTCTGTTTTGTATTAGTAAGAAATGACAAAGTGGGATGTTCCTTTCCTCTTGAGAAAAGACGAAGCTGTTCAATTCTAGTGCACGTTCGTCTTATCTTTCATCTTTTGGAAGCCATTTCGCATTAGGGCTCAAAAATGAGGTCCTGCTTTTGAAATAGCATAATTTTCGAGAGGAATATGAATCTGTAAAATGTTCAGCATATGGGTCCACCAAAGTATTGTTTCTTTGATTTGAAACTTACTGAAGATTTCTTCCTTTGTGAATAAGTTTTACTCTTGGATCGAATATGAATATGGATAAGCAAGCATTCATATTTGTAACCAAGGAAAGACCTTCACTGGTTAAAAATTAAAATGCAAGGCTCAAAACAGGCCAAGAAACACCATATGCAACCAAGAATATTAGCCAAATCACAATTGCTATAAGAATAATTCAGAATAACATCATCATATCCAAGATCCATGAGATGGTAAACTACAAAAACATACCAATTGCTATAAACAGGGCAGGTTCTTTGGCAGAACCGCTTATGAGCATCATATAGTTCTGGAGTTTGAACTTTTGTAAAAACAAGATAAATTGTATGCAAACGATTTTCAATAGAGATGAAGCAATTTCTAATAATTAGTCATATGCGTCTGCAAGTACCCAAGACATCTTTATGCTTTCACTTGAAAATGATTTTTCATTAGCAGTATAAGTGAGCTTCCATATTTCTCTGAAACCAGATTAAAAAACTAAGGAATCTCAATATACGGTGAAGCAATTTTTAATAATTAGGCGCATTTGCATCTGCTAGTATCCGAGTTACTTCCTTCACGCTTTCACCTGGAATGGATTTTTCATTAGCATGAAAAATGAGCAAACATATTTCTTAGAAACTAAAGAAGCCTGCAAGAAATATTTTTTTGGCTTCCATGCTTGAAAGTTGACATTTTTTGATTTCCCATAATTGAAGTAGTTGGCTCTGCCACATACCTTATTGCTTACTGTAAGGCCACATACCTTACTGCCAACTGTAAGGTCTGCCACATACCTTATTGCTTACCGTAAGGCCACATACCTTTACTGCTTACTGTAAGGCCTAGTAGTTAGGACCTTGTCAATTAAAGCGCCAATAATGACTATTATCACTTACAAGAGTTTACATAAACTCTCTGAATACATGAGTAAATTTACAACTGCTTGCGGTTCTAGTGTTGCATCAAACGCTGTGAAAGGTGGCATAAATTCAATCAATAATGTTTGTACCTTGTCCACTAGTTGCATCCTCTTTGGTGACAAGTTACAATCCAGTACATGTACTGGTCTCTATTCATACCAGAACTGATAAAAACAATATTCTAAAGAATAATCCAAGCTGTAGATTTTCTAAACTCTTAAATTCCCAAATTCATTCACATTAAAAGAACAGAAATAAATCAAAATAAACGATAAGTATTCTGATGTATTGTTTACAACATGCAAACAACCAGAACAGAGAAAGCTCCCAATACCTTGAGGAGGTGTGAAGAGTCAAGACCATTGGAAAGCTCCCAATACCTTGAGGAGGTGTAAAGAGTCGAGACCATTGGAAATTATACATTAGCAATAAACTCGAGAGCAAAACACATGTAGTACTGTATAAACTAATGTTGTACCAGATACATAATCCAACGGGTATATTAAGAAATTTCAAATATTTTGAATTTAAATTGCATAGATCCTCTCACTCTAGTACAAGGACGCAATTTCAAATTTGATAAAAGGAAAAGACAGTTAAGTGTGAATTATGTGAATTGATTTCAATTTTGATCCTAACAATGTAGGTAAAGTACAAGGAAATGCAGTCTTTAATCAAACAAAAAATGGCTATAGACATGTACTATTCAGACAACTCACAAGAGTTGTCTTTGAAAATAAATTTCAAATAACAAAAGGATCGGATAAATCAGCTGCACTGTTCTGAATGCAGAATTCAGCACAGCATTTGGCTATAAATAATGTACACTCATGGACATCAAAATAGAGAAGCTGCTTGGTTTTCTAGTATTGTACTCATCCGGCATCAGAGATGCATTATAACTTCAAGAACTCTCAAATAATCAACTATGAGCCAATCGTCTGTCAAATTGTTGCCGACAGTTTCCAAAGCCAGTTAAGAAAGAATAAACAGCTGCTGCTCACGAAAAGACCTTGAATAACTCTGTTTGATTTCCAGAATAGATACAAAATAGGTAAGTTATTGACAGAATCAAAGTGTCATCTCGCCTCCTACATCCTTTTATCATTTTTTAAAAAATCTCCCCCTCTTTTGTCCCATTCCTGTACCGGTAAGACTAGCTGAAAGAACAGATTTAGTGTTTGGCCGCCATTTCAATTCTTTCAGAACTGAGAATAAACTAGCTAAAGAAGGGGTTATCTCAGCATCCCTAATGTTGTTACAAGAGACAACTTGAAGATGTTGAAGGTCCTTCAAAACAAGGACAACAGCCTCCAGACCCCCAGTGGTTAGCAAAGAGCACCCCTCCAGAGACAGATATTTTGTTCTCCTGATATTCAAAAGAATGAAGCACAACTAATTAAATTAGCCTTAAACAAGTTGTTGCTTTTCTAGTCAGTATATTTTGTGCAAAACTGCACATATTCCAATGTCAGCAAATGATACAGTTCAAGATAACAACTATTAGGGTCAAGATTGCAAATTTTCCAAATTGTAAAAATGAAAGAACCTTTTGTGCAGAATACAAATTAATTTGTTTGATGATTTTCTCATTCTGCTTTGCCAGACCAAGCTTGTCAGTACAAGACAATAAAAATCAATGACGATGGAAAAAAAAAGATGCAATATAAAATGAGATATAATGCTACAATGTTGTCCGATTTCAAAGAAGTAGATATCACCGTCTGGTAACAAACTCTTTTGATGGAAAATGCTATTAAAAGGAATCCCAAGTTGTGCTTAAAGAACTTGATCACATAGTCTAAGCTGGCCGCTATCTTGTAATGATGGTCTAATTTAAGTTGACAGTTATCTTGTAAAACACTAGCTATAAATAAAGGCCAAGCACTAAGAACTGGTTTGTGCTGTGAGGAAGTCGTGTCTATCTTTCAGTCAGAAGGTTCCTATGCAGAGATATATAAGAGTTCATATTACTATTAGCCAACTCTCTGACTTCAAGCAACCTGCAAGAAGATATGGTCGAAACATGCATTGCCCTGAAGAGAAATACTCAATTGGTCAAATCCCAACAAGGCATTTATCAATGCTGATTAACTAATAGTCTAATAGTAAGATGGGATTTTAATCAACCATCACTATCCCAATATGCATGGCTAGAAGAAATTCCTATGATCATATTTCATTTGATTGCCAATGGGTTCATGCAAACTATAGTTTTACATATTTTGAATGCTTTGATCATGAACACTTCTTTCATGTGCAATAAATACTAATAGATATATTACAGATAGAGCAACTTTTTGGTATCCATGTTCAAAGCAAGTCAGATATATTCTTTTACTGACCTTTGAACTTGTGATAGTTGTAGCATATAGTTTAGCGTGAGTCACAAAGACGTGCCTATGGTGGTTATTTGGTCACCTTAAAATAGGATAGGGTGAATTATATAGAAGAATAACCATATTTTTGCAGAACTTCAAAAATCATGATATTGATAAGAAAAAGGGTTTCCACGGGAAGATAAATTGTATTTACCAAGAAATACCCGTTTAAACTTTAAACTATAAAATACACTAGCCTTAATCATGATGCTAATAGCATACCAAAAAACACCCATTTAAACAGTTTTAATGGGAAGATAAATTGTATACCAAGAAACACCTGTTTAAACTTTAAACTCTAAAATACACTAGCCTTAATCATGATGCTAATAGTGTATTAGAAGTGGGTAAATTTGTCATTTCTTCATTATTAATCTAAGTCACGTGGGTATGGATCAAGTACCAAAACATGCATAGTATCAATACAGCAATTTTTTAAAACACTCAGGATATGCTAGAGTTGGTATGTGACATAAATAGTTTTACCATCAAGCATGAAAGATTTCAGAAAGAAAGTTCTTGCCCAAAACCCCTCCAAATATGAGCATAGAGAAGTCAATTGGGATTTTCTTCCTTTCTAATTTAATTTGTCAGATCCAGCTTAGATTTTGCTCCACCTGTAACTGATATATCACTAGACTGTATACAGGCCATATCTGAGGAGTATCAAATTTATATTTGTATCAGAAACTGGAATCCGTCAATGAACCATAAATGGAAAATCAATGCTTATCTGTATTCCATGAAACTTATTATCTTGGGATTAAATAAGAAGTTTGCTGCCTTTACAATAAAAACCTTGCTTCTTGCCATATGATGAATGACAATGTCAAAATATAATAATATTGAAAGGCAAAATCTTCTAGCTTCTGAAAGTCTACACATTCATATGATGAATGACAATGTCAAAATATAATAAGATTGAAAGGCAAAATCTTCTAGTTTCTGAAAGTCTACACATTAATAATTAAGTACCAGAATTCATTGTGCACATGCTTGAGCTTCCTGAAAGTTCCCTATAACATGATTTCTGCAATAGCAATGCTAAGCCCCAACACAATAGGCCATGAAGTTACAAAATTCAGGAGAATGCATAACCCAATTCATTCTCTTCCTGTCCCTTCATCTCCCACAGTTTGTCAAAAATTTGCCCTGTTCATGATATTAACTAGCTGAAAGAATAAAGTAACAGTGAAGTTAGATACAGGCAAAGAACACAGCAGCTTGTCATTAACAATATTGTCTTTCTTGTCATTATATCATGTGGCAACACTATTTTTTAGTTGCAAATTTCATAGACAGTCATAGCTTTATGAAATGTGGATAGGCGTTGCTTGTATATTTATGATTCTGATCTCTTAATGGTTCCATTCTTTTCTTTATTTTTCTTCTTGTCTACTCTAGACCCAACAGGATATCTTTGTTTGAATGGAGAACCTGTTTACTTTTCTTTTTCAGAAATCAACTGATCTGCACCATTGACTGAGATTAGGTTCAACCACAAGTTGTCTTGCTGTTTCTGAGTCAGTATCATGTAGAGAAGCAAGTGGAAAAAATGAACCAATTGCTTAAAAAAATGAGGACGAAGTACCCAAACCGTAGCTATGGATGTACGTTAGTGTATACTATTTTGTTATTTCGAGGTAATAACTCTCACTGGAGACATATTAGGCCTTGTCTACTAAAAATTAAAATGTCCATGTTTGAGCCTGATCACGGAGAAATACTCCAACATGGCTCATACTTCTTATGAATCTATGATGATCAAGTTCAAGTTTGGCTTTAGAGAAACTCTTCCAGCTTAGCGTCTTAGCCCATGCCTATTAAGATGTCCAAGATTGAGCTTGATCACAGAGAAATTCCCCAACATAACTCATGCTTAATGACCAAGTTCAAGGTTAGCTTTGGAGAAATTCTCCAACATAGCCCATTCAGTCTGGCTGCAAAGCTAGATACTCTTGATGTCTTAGGAATTATACCTAATTGGAGGAGAAATTTACCCAGCCCTACACCTGGTAAGATTTCAATAGTCCCACATATGAATAACTGGCAAGAGGGTTTTCTCTTCCCAATGAGATGAACAAGTTGAAGCTTAGCTTTGGAGAAATTCTCCAACATAACCCATTCAGTCTGGAGGGTTTTCTCTGCCCATTAAGATGACCAAGTTCAAGCTTAGCTTTGGAGAAATTCTCCAACATAACCCATCGTCTATCTGCAAAGCTAGATACTCTTGTTGACATAGGAATTATACCTAATTGCTGGACGAATTTCCCTGGCCCTACACATGGTAAGATTTCAATAGTCTCACATATGAATAACTGGCAAGAGAATTTTCTCCGCCCATGGCTGTCTGCACATTGAATTGTTGGAATGAAGAAGTAATGCATCACCATTATCCTTAAGTCATCTAGTGTGTATTAATTAGCTGGAAATACTTATTCTCCTTCAGGAAGAGCACTGAAACCCAACTAGGTCAAAGAGGGTCTCAACTAAAATTGAGTAGCATCGGTATAGAAAGAAGATACGGGTTCTAAGAGTCCAACAAAGATTACACATACCTGCAATTCATGACAAGGCTGAAGATGTCGTCGTCTAGGCCCCAGCAATCTTGGAATTCAAGCTCTTTCACAGCAGAGCAAACCAGCATCAGTGCAGCTGTGCCCTGCCTATCCCTCATATTACACCGCTGCAGCTGCAGTGTCTCAAGTGCAGGGCAATAACCCAAATGTTCAACCGGACCAGGATTAGAATCAATCCTCCTACAGCCTTGAAGCCTAAGGGTCTTCAAATTGCTGCAAAACGAAAGGCCTGCAATCCAACCCTCATCCAAATTATGATTAGAGAGGGTCAACTCCTCCAGCATAAAGCAGCACCGCCCAATTGCAGCAATTCCATCATAGGAACCCTGGCACCGACTTAACTCCAGTTTAACCAACCTGCTACACCCGCGAGCCAAGATGGTCAGGCCAATATCACTTACTATACCCCGATGAAAAATGCCATCCGCAGACCCCACAAGCCGCAAGATCTGCAGATTTTTGCAAGCAGAAATTGCTCTGAGAGACTCATCAGTACACCGATACAGCTCGAGCTCCTGCAACATCGTGCAATTGTGGGCTATACGTGCAAGGCCAGCATGTAAGCCTTTAGGTTCCGAGTTCGAATCCCCTAGGAGCACATCCGTCATAACATCTATAACAGAGAGCTTCTGCAAACCGGGGCATCCTTGTGCCAGGAGCTGCAGCCCCCGGTCATATGAAGAGGGGTCTAATAGCCTATCCTCCCAGCGGTCGAAACAATCCTCTGAACCGTCAAGTGGGATTGTTAAAGAAGCATGTGTGAGGATTATGCAGGCGTTTTCGGGTGCAATGATGCAGGCCCGAGTCAAATCCACGTCGGTGAGGTTGGGGAATCTGGATGTCATGCGACCTTGGGCTAAAAAGTCCCAGTCCTTTAGCTTGATGCTATGTCGGCGGAATCCCTGTAACCGCAGCCATCGGTGGCACACAAGAGAGAATGAATATGATGATTCGGGTAATAATTTGGCGACAATCCTTCGTAAAATTTCATCACTTAGTAAAAGCGTGAAGTCCCTCTTGCCTCCTCCTCCTCCTCCTCCTCCATCAATAAGACCTTTGCTGGAAAGAAGGCCTTGTTTTTCCACCATTCCTTTGAGCTGCATAAGACCCAATACATTCTTGAATCTCAACCAGGCAATGGCCGCATTCTGGTTGGTTTTGTCGTCGGGAAACGGCGTTTTGACGGGCGTCATGAATGAAGGCGAGAAGTAACGTGTCTAGAGTTTTTATTTCCTAGGCACATGTGACAGCAATGGTTATTGTGATTCATTCCTTCCTGCCCAAACACCCAATTTGCTGGAAATTCAAGTCAATTGAGGAACACGGAAGGATCGAGGAATTGGGGACAAGAATTTGTTGAAGGGAAGAGCGAGGGCGACGCATGGCGCAATTTCCCATGGACGTCACATTGCATGCTTCAAAATCTGATTCATTCTGACCACTGCATTTTTGACGGCCGTGCTTTTTAACCCAAAGTTTGGAACTTCATTCAACGATTATGTTTCACCCATGCATTTCTTTAATTTTTTTTATACACTGTTTTGTTCGTTTGTCTTCTTGTTTCCAACGGTCCACAAATTTATAGCCAACGACTAATCTTTCCAATTCACCGTACTCCCCCCTACCGTTGGTTTTTGTTATAGCCTCTCCCATCCTTCTCAACGTTTCTTCTTTTTGTTCTCGAATTTATTTATTTATTTTGTATTCCTAATAATAAGCGCTTTTTGGGAAGAAAATCATAAACATCTTTCTCAACGTTTGTTGTCTTTTTCGAAAACATAGTGGGAAGGTTTTTTTGGATAAAAGTTGGGAGGCTACGAATCCCCCATTTAGGGGTGTCTTTTCCTTATGCTAGCTCTATTGACACATCAATAATAAAATAGATCTCTTTTGAATTTCATATGTCGATATTATCATTATATAATAATAATAATATTACACGTTTTTTAAAAAAATGGGTTGATAAAGAATCTCAATCTTAGAGTTTAAGATTTCCCCGGCAATGTCAAAGTATAACTTAAGGAAATAAATATAAAGTTGTTAGCTAACAATAATCTAGTGGTAGTAAAGTGGGGGATGAGGAGGATTTTGGTCATCTTGTTTTCCCAAACATAAATGAGGTCTAGAGTTTTCATGGGAGGGTCTCACCCATTATCATCATTTTCTTTAGTTTGTTGTTGTTGTTCTTTAGTAGCATAGGTTGGCAAAATGGCAAGAGGCAGTTGAGGAAACTTGTTGGAGTAAAACTAGTTGGAAGTGTCACTAGTAAGTCACCCAACAGTTCCTCCTAGAGGTGGTAGGGAGGCGAAGCATTGATGAGCAGGTTGAAACTAACATTGTTGACCATAGTCCCTTCATAGCTGGGGGAGAAGCTTAGGAGCAAGTAGCCTAGACACTTCAAGCAAAAAGACTCTTTCCATACTAACATCCACAAGGTAGTGAGTGACCCTTGAAAGAAGAGTGAGATAGAGGAACTTTGGCTACAACATATGGGATGTTATCCTTGTTGGGTCTCAAAATTGCCTATCCCCAGAAGGTGCCAAAAGGGAGAGGGGAGCCTTGGCCAATGAACAAGAATCAAATTCCTCTACTCTTTTGGCCTCAATTATGCCAAGGTAGGTGTACCTTTAGTCCTCATGGCTTTCAATAATATTCTAGCAGTTTTGACATTTGCCACCGAAACAATCATATTACTAGTCCTCAAAGTTCCTTATTTACTCTAAACCCCACTCCCATTTACCAAAATGAAATAAAAAGATTTTAAGATAAAAGAAAAAATATTATGAGATTAGTTCCGTTCACCATTGGGGTACAGAGTTTTCATTCATTAAACCTTCATGTACAACTCTGAGAGACAACTTATACCACCATCAACCATCCAATTCTATTAATGTAATACCATTGTAATTACCACACATAACTAATTCAATCGAATTTAATTCCGATGGGAGGAAACCAACTGAACAAGAAGAAAAAAGACAACAACTTTGTTGTGACTTGTTGATTGCCAAGTCTGTGTGCAAAACATACAATGATTTTAACACAAGTCTTAAAGATGATCATTGAATTCAAATATCTAATATCACAAAGGACCTAATTTAATGAGTAAAGAAGAACACACATTGTTGGAAATGAGATAAGTAACTGAGAGGGGAGGGGTGAATCAGTTACTCCAAAATAAATCCTTTGTCCCTTAGATGTCTTAAATACTTTAACATTGTTACTCGATTAATTAAGATATTCTTCTATAACTCGGATGTCAAAGTAATCTTTATAATATCCAAAGCAATTATAATTTAGTGATTAAGTGCAGAAACATGAAGTATAAAACAAATAACATATACACATGTGACACCAAGATTTAACGTGGAAACCCAATATGGGAAAAACCACCAATGTAACTAGTTACTATTTTTCAATCTTCTGAAGTGAGCCCTATTAGGAGCCAACCCTGTTAAAGGTTACAATAACACACTGTTAGGTGTGACCCTGTTAGAGGATTTAATCACCCTGTGAGGAGTGACCTTGTCAGAGGTCTTCAACACTTCAACATAGAAATGCTACCTTGTGAGAGGATTTACAAAAAGAATGTTAGGTCTACTCTATTAAGAGATTTTAGATCCCTGCTATAATTGTTAGAGAGTAACAATGAATTGAACTGTATGTGTAAGCAACTGTCTTTGCTGATTCAGATCTATGTTCTGATTATGACTGGATCCTTGCTGATCAGATGTTCTATTGCAGCTCTGAGTGATCTGTACTCAATCAGAATCCTATCTGATTTCGCCTTCACTCTTCATATCACAGAATTCCACACTTCTGCTTTCACACTCTTTTTACATCCACACATTCAATCCAAACTTGACATTTCATATATATATGGTAAGCCCTGTCAAGTCGGCTTGAATAAACTTCTAAATAATAAATCATAATTCAGTCGACCTCATATAATCAATTAATTATAAAATATAAATCACTGTTAGTCAGTTGCCACTGAATGCCCGACCAAGACCGAAATGCCCGAGTGACTCGGTCAACACTGAAATTCTTCAATGCTCGACTGAACTCGGCCAACACTAAAATAACTCATTCTATTCACCAACTATGCTTGGTCTGAATGTAGACATTTGTGTAACATGACTACATAAGTGTAAATACATGTGTAACATCAATGACAATACACAATTGAATAATTGTCTTCAACAATCTCCCTCTTTGGCATTGATTGCAACACAACATGTCATAATATAAAGAATTGTAGAGCAACATAAAATTTTCATTAATGTCATTAGCTTCATTCTTATTCTTATCCAAAAACTCCCTCTGACATCAAAATCTCCCTCTTACTGTATTATCTTTTGTATTATAGAAAACCTCTCCCTCTTTTATCTTATTCTTATGTATTATAGAAAACTCTCCCTCTTTGACAACAGATGCCAAAGACACCATCTCCACAAATACCAATAGTCAGTACTATTTCACTTTGTAATTGTAATGTACCTGAATGTACTAATTCATCTAAAATGTGCTCTAATGTACCTGTATCAACTGATAGATCTTCACTGTCACTTGGGTTGATGCATCACTAAACTGTATTTTAGTGAGCTTCAGTTAAGGGAAGCACCTCTAGCTTTCCTCTAAGATACAAGAATGCATCCTTAGGTAACAGTTTGGTGAATATGTATGCAACTTGTTCTTTGGTATTCACATATTCCAACCTTACTTCTTTGTTATGTACCAATTCCCTCAAAAAATGATACTTTATTGCTATATGCTTGGTTTTGGTGTGCATCATAGGATTATTTGAAATGTTAATGGCACTGGTGTTGTCACAGTAGATAATAACTAATTATTTTACTTCTTCCTTCATTCCTGACAACAACTGTTTGATCCATATGATGTTTGAACAGTTCACTATTGCAGCAACATATTATGCCTTTGATGTGGACTGATAGATACAATTTTGTTTCTTGCTAGTCCAAGACACTAACCTCTTTCCAAGAAAGAAAGCTCCGCCACTGGTGATTTTCCTGTCATCGACACTTCCAGCCCAATCAGCATCAGTGAATGCCTTTAAATCAAAGTTTCCACCTTTCTTATACCATAAACCATAGTCATCAGTACCCTTCAGATATCTCAGAATTCTTTTGATTGCCATTAGGTGATTGTCTCTGGGATTAGCTGAAAATATTGCAACAATACCAACTGCCGATGCAATATCAGGTTTGGTGTGAACAACATATTACAATTTTTCAATCATGGATCTGTAGTTGGTCTGATCTACTTCCTTTGAATCATCATCTTTAGACAATTTTTGTCCAGTACACATGGGTGTTCCAACAGGTTTGGAATCTTCCATACCAAATTTCTTAAGTATCTCCTTGATATATTTTGATTGAGTGATGTAGATACCATCCTTCATTTGATGTACTTGTAATCCAACAAAGAATTTGATCTCACCAAACATAGACATCTCAAATTCTTTACTCATAGCTACAGAGAATGCTTTGCATAGGTCATCATAACTAGTGAATAATATGTCATCAACAAATATCTCTGTTAACATTATTTTGTTATGTGGTCCTTCTTTGATGTACAAGCTACTGTTATCATTGGTTCTCTGAAATCCAATACTTACTAGATAGTTATGGAGTCTTTTATACCAGGCTCTGGGTGCTTGCTTCAGTTGAACCCAATTCAAGGTGAACACTGTAGTGCTGATGGCCTCCTTCCAGTATTTGGCAGCAACATTCTTTTCAATCATGAGGGTTTTGGCACAATCCATGACGAATCTATTTCTTCTTTATGCTATTCTATTTTTTTGTGGTGTACCAGGGGTAGATACCTGTCTTTTGATTCCTCTCTCATTACAGAACTCATTGAACTCATTAGAAATGAATTCTCCTCCTTTGTCAGATCTTAGGCATTTTAGTTTCTTTCCTGTTTCCTTTTCAACTCTTGCAAGCTACCATTTGAATTTCTGAAAAGCTTCTGATTTCTCTCTGAGAAACATGACAGTCATCATTCTGGAATGATGATCAACAAATAGAATAAAATACTTCTCTCCAGTATAGCTTGTTATTCCAATTGGTCCACATAGGCCAGTATGTACCAATTCAAAGACTTCATCGGTATTGTAATTCTTGCTTTTGAAACTAGTCTTGCTCATCTTTCCAATTTGACATTGTTTTCATATTGCTAACTCAGGTTTATTCAAAATAGGAATACCTCTGACTCTCTTGTTCTTGATTATGTTTACTAGATTATCAAAATTTACATGACACAACCTTTTATGCCATAACCAACTTTCTTCTACTTGTGCAATAAAGCATGAACCTTTAGTGAGATCAAGATAGAATAGATTACCTTTTTTTTGTCTACCAATTCCAACTAGGTTCCCTTTACCATCCAGAAGCTTGGCCTTACCATTCATGAGTTCTACCTTGAAGCCAATTTTGTTCAGTTGTGTTACACTGAGTAGATTTATCCTCAATCCTTCAACCCAATAAGCATTATCACATTTGTTTCCTTCTGTCAGAATAATGCAACCTTTTCCTCTTATAGGGCAAGGTTCATCATTCCCAAAACTGAAACTCCCACCATCATATTGTTCAAGATGTTCAAACTTTGTCTTATCACCAGTCATGTGATGAGAACAACCACTATCAATTATCCATGTCATTTTTATTGATGTGTGAGAAAAGTGTTGTCTTTTCATCTTCTTCATTTGACTCATCCTTAATAGCAATATAAACCATTTCTTCTTCTTCATCACTGTCAGAATCTTTAGCAATATAACAAGACTTCTTACATTTATCCTTGTAGCTTTTATAGTTCTTGAAATCTTTCTTGCCTTTGAATTTGTTGAACTTTTTCTCATCCTTGTATTCTTTGTCCGGACACTTTGCAGCAATGTGACCAACCTCATTGCATGAAAAACATATCAATGATATATTTCCTCTGTATTTTCCTTTTGAGGCTCTTCTAGCAAGTAATGCTTCAATGATGTCAAGATATTCATCATCAGATTCATCATCACTGTCACTTTCAATCTGCTTCCCGTTTGAGTATCTATCCTTCTTACCAAGGTTCAATTTAGCTTTGAATGCAGACTCAATATTGCTAGAGCTAGGAGAGTAATTGTCAAAGTTGTCCAGCGCAAAAGTTGTAAGCCTTCCCACTAATGTATCCAGAGTTATATCTTTATTGCACCCCATCTCTTGAATAGCTGAAACTCTAATAGCATCGATAGGAAGTAAAGTTCTTAGTACCTTGCTGACCACTGTTGTATCTTCAATTATTCCACCTGCAGCTATGATGACACTCACAATCATCTTGATTCTTTCACTGTATCATGTAATGTCTTCTCCTTCTTTCATTTTCATTTGGTCAAATTGTCCTCTTAGGCTTTCTGATTTGGCTCTCTTTACATTTTCATCTCCTCTATGAATGTCCTATATTTCTTCCACATATCATAGGCTGTAAGGCAGTCCTTGAATTAATCAAATTCTGAGTAGCTGAGTGAAGAAGCTATATCAATCATCATTATGTTATGAAGCTTATGTTCCATCATCTGTTCCACAATCATAGTCCCTGTTGGTTCCACATATTTGCTTTCCAAAAATTGCGAACCAACATCTTTGATAGTAAATAGATGTAGCTTCGTCAACTCTTGCCATGATAGGAAGTTGTCTTTGTTTAGCTTTGGGATCTCCCTTCTGTAAGACATCTCTGATCTTTAGCTTAGGCCTGAAACCTTCTCTGAAAGCACTTGAAGCTCTGATACCAATTGTTGGAAATAAGATAAGTAACTGAGGGGGGGGGGGTTAATCAGTTACTCCAAAATAAATCTTTTGTCCCTTAGATGACTTAAATACTTTAACACTGTTACTCGGTTAATTAAGATATTCTTCTGTAACTCGGGTGTCAAAGAAATCTTTATAATATCCAAAGCAATTATACTTTAGTGATTAAGTGCAGAAACATAAAGCATAAAAAAAATAACATATACACAGGTGACACCAAGATTTAACGTGGAAACCCAATATGGGAAAAACCACCAATGTAACTAGTTACTATTTTTCACTCTTATGAAGTGAGCCCTGTTAGGAGCCAACCTTGTTAAAGGTTACAATAACACACTATTAGGTGTGACCCTATTAGAGGATTTAATCACCCTGTGAGGAGTGGCCTTGTTAGAGGTCTTCAACACTTCAACATAGAAATGCTACCTTGTGAGAGGATTTACAAAAAGAATGTTAAGTCTACTCTGTTAAGACATTTTAGATCACAGCTACAATTGTTAGAGAGTAACAATGAATTGACCTATATGTGTAAGAAACTGTCTTTGCTGATTCAGATCTCTGTTCTGATTATGACTAGATCCTTGCTGATCAGATGTTCTATTGCAGCTCTGAGTGATCTGTACTCAATCAGAATCCTATCTGATTTTTCCTTCACTCTTCATATCACAGAATTCCACACTTATGCTTTCACACTCTTTTTACATCCACACATTCAATCCAAACTTGACATTTCATATATATATGGTAAGCCCTATCAAGTCGGCTTGAATACACTTCTAAATAATAAATCATAATTTAGTCGACCTCATATAATCAATTAATTATAGAATATAAATCATTGTTAGTCGGCTACCACTGAATGCCTGACCATGACTAAAATGCCCAAGTGACTCGGTCAACACTGAACTTCTTCAATGCCCGGCTGAACTTGGTCAACACTAAAATAACTCATTCTATTCACCGACTATGCTCGGTCTGAATGTAGACATTTGTGTAACATCACTACATAAGTGTAAATACATGTGTAACATCAATGAAAATATATAATTGAATAATTGTCTTCAACACACATAACACCATTTGAGTAAAGGATCTGTTCATTATATATACTTTCTTCAAAAAGATTTTCTATACCTCCCTTTTTTCCTTACCATTATCACTATTTATACCTTCTACCAAAAATGGTTGTGGTTTCCTCGAAGAGGAAGCGACAAGCTTCCAACCATTTTGTATGTCATTTTCAATAATTACATCAAAACTAACAAATTTCCACAACCCTACAATCCTATGTAAAGCAACGCTTCATCTTTAGAATGCCCACCAATCGTCGAGATACATATTGTTTAAGATATCTTCAAGTTGGTTCTCGTACTCAGTTGACTCCATCCCAAAATATGCAAAAAGTACTTGAAGCTCTGTTTTATCTCGTTCCTTTTCAAGGTCAACCGTGTCACTTTGCTATGTAGCATAGCTTGTAGAAAAATTCCAAGCGGCCGCCATGAGACCACTAGAAATATCAGTTTGTTCTTGTTCCTCTTCCCCATTTAAATCAGGCTCCACTATAAGATAGGGATCTTCATTTGATGATCCTTCAATCATTTTTAACCCCATTTAGTTTATCAAGATTTCTATGAAAAATAACCAGTTCGAAAGTCATTATAAATCATTTTGATCGCTAACCTTATGTCAGGATTAATGCAAAGGAATGTTTCGCACAAGACAACTCCTCAGAATGAAAGCCCTATAGTTATAACTTATTATTTCGTGACATGTCACACACTTTCCATTGCATTCCATCCCGTCGACAATGTAACGCATTTAATGTCACTCTTTTCATTATGGAGTCCATGCCTCCATAATATCCAAGTGGTGATTTGTTGTCTTATCAATTTAAATTTACACCTTTAAGTTTCCAGTCGTTGCACTCCATTTGTCAAGGTAATCATGTCTTTGCAAGTTCGTTGTACCTAACATTTCCGCAATGCAAAACCTTTAGCATCACCATTTCACAATCTTTAAAAAATATGGCTTGCGACTTTGCCTTGTCCTGTTGCTACTCCAATTCAAACATGTTGCTCTGGTAGCTAGTGTAGCTGGATGGAGAGTCACAAGTAGCGATATAAGATTTCTCAAAATATCTTTGTGGTCTTCCTTGATTATGTTACTAATTTTTAGAGAAGAAGATTTCTCTATGAATAATGTTTAATTCCTTAGGAATCTTGCGCCAAATATCTGATCAGAACTTCACTCAAATTCATTAATATCTTTTAAATGCAAGATAGTACTTTATAAGGTCTAGGTGGCGGTATCATTGTCAAATCACATTAATGAAACAACTAAGGTAGTTCTCTATTTTGTACCACCCGTCATCTCGCAATAAACCCATCAGAATACACAAGGCTTCTCATGCAAGAAATGAAATATCACAATGTTACAACTCCCAAAAAACATGTTATGCAAAATGAAGCCATAATATGAATGTTATCGCTATTTCACAAGTTATGATTTTATGCTATGCGACACAACGCTCAACAAAATTTTTTTATTTTCATCACCGGTCTTTAACAAAATTCAATTATCTCAATAATAGCTCCAACAGTGGCTCCTTCTGGCGGATGCATATCCCCTATGGATATGACAAAAATCTAGTTTTCTCTATGAGTAGCAGACCCTATGCCTCTCTCCATTGAGTAAAGGAGTATATTGTTACTCCTACGTTGAAAGGTGGCCAATTTCCACCAAAACATAAACGCCTGGCTTCCCTCTGTCAAAGATCCTATTCTAGGCATTTCTCCAGAATATAACAAGAAATATCTTCTTGAAACTTATTTGGCAAAAAACATTGATTTCTCTATTCACACATTTCTCTATTTGGTACAAATTTTCAAGTATCATCATGACATGAATTCAAAAAAATTGAACATTGTTATTATTATATGTATCCATCTTTTCCCTATCTTTTTGTTTTGAAGAAATATCATCGCACATATTTGCCCAATCATCATAGTTGCCGTGTTTTTCAACATATTTCTTTTGAGGACTTGCCTTGTTTTTCTTTTCACCATAAACATGTACAGGGGCTAATACATCAATAGGATCATCATACGAAAATACATCCTCCAAAAACTTACATTCAATCTTTTTACTCTTCTTCATATTCATGGCTTCATGTTCTCTTTCTTCATACAATGGATTTGAAAAAAAACTTTAATATCTCCCCACTGAATTCCCATGCATAATCCTTCCTCATCATTTTATTTTTCTTGATCAAACAGAGGATTAGCCATACAAAAATCCTCCTCCTCTCCCTTTTCTGATTCATTGTCTATCTCACCAGAATCTGATGAATCTATATACTGATCATGTTCTTCTTTATTTCTTTTATACTCTATTGTCTTGTTCATGTTCCCTTTATGTCGAAGAGAATTTTGCCTTGTTTTATTAGGGAAATAAGTCAAGTGATTAAAACCATTTCCATATATACCCAAAGAACCTTGAATTTGATTAACACCCCCATAATCTCGGTATGGATAATTATGATCCCTATAACTATAGACATCATTCAAGGTATCACAAGGTGATCCTAGTTCTGGCTTAAATTTCCTCATTCTACCATATTTTTCAACCTTCTCAATATTGTCTACTATTTGGAAGGCTTCATGTAAATTTACAGTATTTTCCATCCTTATTTTAAAACTCATTTCTTCATCAAAAGGATCGAGATATACAGATAATGCCCATGCATCATTAGGTTTTATATTTTTAGGTAATTCTTGAATTATTCTAGAAAAAATAATATTAAATTGGGGAACCATTTCATCCTTCAGAACTTGGACACGAGTAAATCTCTTAAGTAAGACATATTTACTTACCTTCTCACTGAATTGATCCATGAAAATAAATTTCAGATCCTTTCATGAGCTTATAGAATGCGAAGTTAAACTTGATAGTCACTCTCTTGCGTAACCTTCCAAAGATTGTACAAATAACCTCATCACAACATCCTCACGATCTACCTCAAAATCATCCATCAAATATTCAAAATCTATTACATGTTTTTCTATTAACCCTTCTTCTGTATCGTTAAATCTCAGGACCCTCTCCGTGATTCCTACTAGAACAACATTAGGAAAACCAAAAAACCCTTTGAAATTGAAATCTTGATACCATTCTATTTTGGAATGTATTCACAGCCATGATGAGACAATATTATTTGATGATATATGTACCCCTGTAGACATGTCTGTGTGATAATACATTTTTTAGATCTTCAAATTTTGGAGTCACCACCTCTCTTATGAGAAAAAAATAAATTAGGGTAACATTTCCTCAGCAGAGTCGCCAATTTGTTGGGTCTGAAAACTACCTATCCCCAAAAGGTGCCAAAAGGAGAGGGGAGTCTTGGAAAATGAACATGAATCAAATTCCTCTACTCTTTTGGCCTCAACTATGCCAAGGCGGGTGTATCTTTAGTCCTCATGGCTTTCAATAATAATCTAGCAGTTTTGACATTTGCCACCAAAACAATCATATTACTAGTCCTCATAGATCCTTCTTTACTTAAAACCCACTCCTATTTACCAAAATGAAATAAAAAGATTCTAAGATAAAATAAAAATTATTATGAGATCAGTTCCTTTCCTCATTCCTTAAACCTTCATGTACAACTCTATGAGACAACTTATACCACCATCAACCATCCAATTCTATTAATTTAACACCATTTTAATTACCACACATAACTAGTCCAATCAAATTTAATTCCCACGGGAGGAAACTGACTGAATAAGAAGAAACAAGACAACAACTTCATTGTGACTTCTTGATTGTCAAGTCTATGTGCAAAGTCTTAAAGATGGTCATTGAATTCAAATATATCATATCAAAAAGGATCTAATTTAACAAGTAAAGAAGAACACACATAACACCATTTGAGTAAAGGATCTGTTCATTATATATAATTTCTTCAAAAATATTTTATGTACCTCCCTTTTTTTCTTACCACTATTACTATTTATACCTTCTACCAAAAATGGTTGTGGTTTCCTTGAAGAGGAAGTGACAAGCTTCCAAATGTTTCATATGTCATTTTCAATAATTACATCAAAACTAAAAAAATTCCACAACCCTACGATCCTATGCAAAGCAATGCTTCATCTTTAAAATGCCCACCAATCATCGAGATGTGTGTTGTTTAAGATATCGTCAAGCTGGTTCTCATACTCAGCCGACTCCATCTCAAAATCTACAAAAAGTGCTCGAAGCTCTGTTTTATCTTGTTCCTTTTCAAGCTCAACCATGTTACTTTGGTATGTAGCATAGCTAGTAGAAAAATTCCAAGGGGCCGCCATGAGACCACTAGAAATATTAGTTTGTTCTTGTTCCTCTTCCCCATTCAAATCAGGTTGCACTACAAGATAGGGATCTTCATTTGACGATCCTTTAATCATTGGTAACCCCATCTACTTTATCAAGCTTTCTATGACAAATAACCAGTTTGGAAGTCATTATAAAGAATTTTATTGCCAACCTTATGTCAGTATTAATGCGGAGGAATGTTTCGCATAGGACAACTCCTCAAAAATGAAAGCCCTGCAGCTATAACTTATCAGTTCGTGACATGTCACACACTTGCCATTACATTCCATCCCATCGATGGTGTAACACATTTAATGTCACCATTTTCATTATGGAGTCCAAGCCTCTGTAATATCCAAGTGGTGATTTGATGTCTTATGAATTTAAATTAACACCTTTAAGTTTCCAACCATTACAATCCATTTGTCAAGGTAATCATGTCTTCACAGTTTTATTGTAACTAACATTTCCGCAATGTGAAACCTTCAACATCGCCATTTTGAATCTTTAAAGAATACAACTTGAGACTTTGCCTTGTCATGTTCCTACTCCAATTCAAACATGTTTCTCTGGTAGCTAGCGTAGCTAGATGGAGAGTCCCAGGCAGCAGATATAAGATTTCTCAAAATATCTTGGTGGTCTTCCTTGATTATGCTACTAATTTTTAGAGAAGAAGCTTTCTCTATGAATAATGTTTAATTCCTCAGGAATCTTGTGCCAAATCTTTGATCAGAACTTCACACAAATTCATTAACATATTTTAAATGAAAGATAATACTCCATAAGGTCCAAGTGGCGGTATCATTGTCAAATCACATTAATGACACAACTAAGGCAGATCACTATTTCTTTCTACTCGTCATCTTGTGATAAACCCATCGAAATACACAAGGCTTCTCATGCAAGAAATAAATTGTTGCAATGTTGCAACTCCCAAAAAATACCTTTTGTGAAATGACGCCATTGTAACCACCCTAATTTGGTCTGCTCTAACTATAGACCCTATTTTCCCTAAGTGTGATCATACCCCCAATTATGTCAAGACAACTCTTCAATTGGTTGGCATAATTCATTCAAATCAGATTTAATCTCCTAAGTGATCCTTATCACTAAATTACATTAATTACCTTAGCCAAAACAATTCAAATCAATTTCAAAAACATGGCTAAAGTAATTAATTATAAAGGAATTAAATAAATCCTAAATTATACCGCATCACTTGCAAAAGCCTATCCCCTAGCCTAAATTAATCTAATTAATTGGCTATAGTCCTAATTAATTATCAAAAGCAATCAAAAGCTTAAATAATTAATTTCCCTATTTTTGAATGAATATATTAAATATAATTCATTTCATTAATATTCCCTCTAACCTAACCTATCTCAACTACCTTAACCCTGGGTTCAAACTAATCCCAACCCCTTCACCCATGCTAAGCCTACTTCTAATCTTAAATTCATCCTAACCAACTTCCTAATGATGTCACATTCCTAATTTTGTGATTAGAAATTCAACCCACTCCCAAAAGTCAAAGTTCTCAAGCCTGACCTTAAACCCTCACCCATGCTTCTTAAACCCTCACCATGCCTCTTAAATTCTCTCATAAATGCATCATTTAATGCATATTCCCTTCACCATGCCTCATTAATGCTTCCCTCATTAATGCCTCTTACATCTACCATTAATGCTCTTACACCTCCATTAATGACTTCCTCTCTCCTCTCACTCTCAATTTCCTCTATAAATAGGATGAGTTTTAAGCTCAAATGACCCTTAATTTTGAAGTGTTGTAAGCATTGTTGTGCTATTGAGATTATCATAGATTTATATTGCTTCTTATTTCTATTATTATGCATTGTTATAATGTCCATTTTTAAGAGCTAGAATGCATGTTTCTTGAATATCTTATTTAGTTTCATTTGAATCTTTCATTCTAGGTTGTATATGTCACTGATAAATGCATAATCTGAGGGCTATTATGTCATTTTTCACACTCCTCCTAGATAGGAAGCAATAGGTTGATATTAGTGATTTGATATGCTTTTGCTAACCCTTGTTTTCACTAATGCAATGATCTATTGAAGTGTTGTGTCTTTCTTAGTAGGTGCATAAAATCACACACATTTCTGGTGCCCACCGTGGGGGCTGAATTTTAGATTTTGCCTCATTTTGCATCCATTTTTCACTAATTTATCTTCACAGGTTTTAGGTACAGAGTCATTTTTGGTGGTAAAGGCTCGCATCCAGAATATTCCCTCGCATCGCATCCTAGAAACCCTGAGTCATTTTTGGTAAAGGCTCGCATCTGGTTTTCAAAGTTTTATTTTGACAAAAAACTAACCACTAATCTTTGCGTGTCTTCTGTGTTTGACCTTTAAACAATCTAATTATTGTTCGCAGATTGCTGTCAAGAGCCCTTTTCTCACAAAGATGAAACAAAGTTGCTACCTTATTTTTTGCAGGTGTTTTAAAAAGATTAACTTGTTTCCCTTATTCACAGTTTTAAACACTTAACACATTTTCTAATCATTTGTTAAATCAACCAGATTACTATACTCTTTTACTTTAAGGAAAATAAAAAAATCAAAAATTGGTTTAATACTTGTGAAGGAATTTGGAGATAAATGGACTAGGCAAACAAACTCAACGTTTAATTTATTTTGGTATGTTGTAATTGAACAAAGAAAACCCCTAAGCTTGTGGGACTAATTGAACAAGTTACATCGTATAATTCCATTTGGATCTGAAATTGGACAACACAAATCATTTAACATTGTGGTTAATTGAACAAGCAAACTTCATTGTCTAAAATTTTGGATAGTAATTGAACAAGAAAATCACCTATCTTTGGAGAAACTGAACAAATTTTTTTTTTCTTTCAAGTATTTATGCTTTCATTAACTTAGGATCTTTACTTGAAGTGTTTTGGGAGAAAACGACATGGACTAGGAGAGTATTCTCTTCTTCTTTCGAAGAATTAGAAATCTAGAAATCTTACGATCGCCAATCCTTTGTATGTTTATTAAACTTTAGAGGGCCTGCCGGTTGAGGAAAAAATCTCCAGGGATGACCCAAGTGAGGCCAAATTTTACGCCAACCCTTCCAACTCACTATAAATAATTGCTTCCTTGTAGGCCAAAGCCTTAGAAGATGGAATCGGTTTTGTTCTTGGAATTTTGACATCATTCCTTGAACATGCTTGGGTATGTGTAGAGCGGAGCCGCTTGAATCTTACTTGTGAGACCACATATTTGAGTACTCATAGGGTTATATGCCTCAATTTTGCCTTGTGCAATTCTATGAGAGATGGTTTCGAACGGATTGCCCCATCATAAACAACAAACTTTGTAATCAAACTACCCAATTCATCCCCGAAAGGGTGATAATCCTTGTGCAAGGCAAAAAGTAATTGCCCCAAGACACTCGTCATATCGTTCCCTCACTTGCGTTTGGAGTCGTCTAATATGGCATCATGATTGGAGCCATTGCATGCTTGGTGATGGTCATATTATAATTATCATTTGAGTGTGTACCTAAGTCTACGAGCAAGGATTTTCATCCTCTACTTAGAAAATAGGGCGTAAGAATGTGTCTATTCACCCCTAACAATGCAAGAATGCTTGATGTGTCTGAAAGTTCATTAACGAGATAAATCATTCAAACAAACAACAAGATTCAATCCTTTGGCTACATACCATATTTTTCACTCACTGGAGAGATGTAAAAATAACCTATTATTAGACAAATGTGCACGAACTTCAAAGACAAATCAGACACCAAATTTACAGAACAACAAACAATCATTTTTGGTCAATCCTGGCTTGCATCTAGTTGTGTAAGCGCGCATGCAGTGTGCAAGATCATACCTGGTAAATCTTGCATCACTTTTAGGGAAAAAGATCGCATCCTGTATACTTAGGATCACATTTGGTTTTCCAAAAGTTCACACATAGAGTGCCACATCTAGGATAGTGGGCACTTGCATAGTTGCCTCTCAGAGAAAGATAGTTTATTTGGATACTCTTTTGGCTCTTTAGTATGTCCCTATTGCTTTTTATGGTCTCACTATTGCTGTGTCAAAAATAAATTTAGGTTCACCTTACATGTCTCTTCAGTCTCTCACAATCTGTCTCAATATGTGTGGTCTATTCTCTTTTCAAAACAACTTGATTCCCAGCTCACTATTAGGGCATTCTAACCCTTTGATGCTAGAATCATTTACTTCCACAAAAATACAAACAATACTTCTACCTAGACACACTCACTTGAACGATTTGAGACTCTACTTGACACTTTCGGGAAACTTTGACAAATTTGAGATACAAGTACATGGTTAACACAAGACACAACAAGTACACTTCTAAAGAATCAAAAGTACCTCCAAGATCACTACACTTTCAACAAGGAGAAACATCTCGTAGTTCCCTGTTTGATTTAGACTCCCCAGAAATGGAAAGACCCATTCACGAATGGAGTAAGGCTTTTGAGGAATATGACAATGAAAAAAACCAAAAATGTGAAGAGAACGATGGTGAAGAAGAACAAAACATTGACCATCCTTTTTTTGGTTTCGACAGTGAGGAAGACATTATTGAAGAAGAATACAATAAACTCAAACAGAGAAAAAAAGTTCAAAAAACATTAGAAAAGATAATGTTGTTCTACTCAAAAGATAATTTAGAGGATCGATCTTAGCAATGAGCTTGACTGTATGAGAGAGCATGTAGTGTCTCAATTTTTGTGATGCGAAGACAACTGCTAAGCATGCTTTCTCAATAATGCTATAATTGAGCTCATAAGCGACTAGAGTTCTACTAATGTAGTAGATAGCTCGCTCTTTCTTTGTTTCATCCTCTTGTGCTAGTACTACTCCTAGGGATGTAGTTGTAGCTGAAATGTATAGGAGTAAGGGCTTTCCATGAATAGGAGCCATAAGAATAGGTGGAGCAGCCATGTATCCCTTCAATTCTCTAAAGTTGGCTTCATAGTGTTCATCTCAATTGAACACAACCCCTTTATGTAGTAGCTTAGTAAAGGGTTGTGCCTTATCTGCAAGTTGGGACATAAATCTCCTAATAGACTGGACTCTCCCTTGTAGTGTCCTCATTTGACTGATATTACGTGGAGGAGTCATCTCTAGAATAGCTTTTACCTTCACTGGATCTACCTCAATTCCCTTTACTGAAACTATGAATCCTAGGAGTTTTCTTGATTGGACCCCAAAGGCACATTTCTTTGGATTGAGCCTAAGTTGGAACTATTCCATTCGATCCAATATCTTTCTTAAATCAGAAATATGAGTACCTCTTTCTTTGGATTTAGCCAGTGTGTCATCGACATAGTCCTCCATGTTTTTGTGCATCATGTCATGGAATATTGTTCTCATAGCTCTCTGATATGTTGCTCCGGCATTATTTAGCCAAAATGGCATGACGTTCCAGCAAAAAGTGCCCCATGCACATGTGAATGCAGTTTTCTCTTGGTCCTCAGGGGAGATCTTGATTTGATTATAACCCGAGAATCCATCCATTAATGAATACATCTGGTAGCCAGCTGTAAAGTCTATGCTCATGTCAATATTTGGTAGAGGGAAATCATCTTTCGGACATGCTTTGCTGAGGTCTCTGAAGTCCATGCAGATCCTAATAGATTTATCAGATTTAGAAACAGGGACCACATTAGATATCCATGCTACATAGGCAATGACTCGAATGAATCCAACTTTTAACAACTTTTCCAATTCTTCTTTTACCAATAATGCAACATGAGGATGCATTTTTCTGAGTTTTTATTTCACGGGCTTGATCCCAGGAGCTATAGATAAGTGGTACATAATGAGATTGGGATCTAGCCCTGGCATATCAGTGTAGGACTAGGTGAAGTTGATCTTTTTCTCCTTCAGGAATTCTATGAATTGTACCTTCTCTTCTTCTGATAGAGATTGTGCTAGATGAACTATCTGAGGATTGTCAACAGTGCCCAAGTTTACTGGTTGTGTTGGTTCAATCAATACAGAAGATCTTTCCTGAAAGTGTTCAGAGAGAATATCAAGAATCTCATCCTTTTGGCACCTCTGAGAGGTTTTCACCATTGGATACGTTGTTTTTATTTACTATTTTGGGATCTGATACTGCCACAGAGTGGTTTTCACCATCATTCCGCTTTTCATTTTTTATTTTTCAATTTGTGACTAAGAAACTTGATATCCTCCTGTGACATGTTCTCGCTCCTTGCATTGGTGGAAGAAGGGTGAGGTTCACAAGCATTAAGGTAACAAGCTAGGGAGTGGTCATTGGGAAAGTCGAGGATAGGGGTAGGATTTGTTTCAATCCAATCAATGAGGTCTGGAAGTACCAATGTTAGGGAGTCAGATTCTAGGAAGGACAACATCGTGTTAGCATCAAAACTGTTAACTAACATGACACGATCTGTTAAGTTAATATCTTCAATGTTTAGATCAATAAGAGTAAGATCGTTGTTAAAAGGGTCATTGTCAATTATATATGGATCAAACTCTAGTGACTCTTCAGTAGATACCTCATCATCATCCCTTTGTAAAAGGAGGCTTCTTGCTTGTAGCCTATGAAATTCTTCTAGGGTTATGTATTCACCAGTGTCTCCGTCAATGATGGGAGGAAGGAACTCTTCTTCTACTTCAGGAGGATCAATGTCATTGAAAGGAGTGTCAGGTCGTTTACTAGGAGCTGAGGAAGCTACGAACATGTGAATTGTATCCACCCCAATTTCCTTGAAGGAAATAGATAGCTGATCCCACTCATAGTCATGAGAGTCTGTGACATCATCATCAGATTTATCCAAATATTCAACAATGTTTATTTGATAGACTCGATTAGCCGCTTGTAGATCAAAGTGAGGTAGGTCTAGAACATGTGTAATTGTGACCAATTGCCCCTAGTTAGGATGTAAGTTCTGTGGTCGGGGTTCCTCTTGAGTGATTATAGCTATGGTGTCTCCTACCTCTTTAATAGGCGGTTATTCTAGCAAAGGAGTATGAAGATCCTATGGTACCTCAAAACTAGGTAAATAGCACTCTCCTTGATATTCAGGATTCTCTGTACCAATATGTAGTAATCTCTCACAAGGCCATGGTTCTGATACTATCTCATCTGTTTTATCACTCTCTACTTCAGAAGGTGGACTCTGCTTTGAAGTAGGTTTGTTGGATTGAGTATTAAAGCCCAGTCCTGTTTTATCTTTGTTGAGGTGGAACTCCATGGGTATGGGTTCAATGATCCCTCGTCTTGTGTCATTTAGAGGTCCCTTTCCTTTGTAACCCATTTGTTTGAGGAAATCATATCCCTTTCCATACTTTGATATTGTTGCAAGTGTAGTTGGCATCCGCAGGAATTGTCACCTCTATCCCATTATGTGGGAACTTGATGCATTGGTGATAAGTGGATGGTACAGCTTGCATCTCATGAATCCATGGTCTCCCTAGTAGAATGTTGTAGGCCAATGGTAGATCCAGAACTTGACATATAACATTCCTTTCAATTGGCACAACTCTGATGTGTAGACAAATAATACCTCTGGAGGATCTTTCTTCCTCATCATAAGCTTTGATGGTTATCTTATTTCTAGAGTCAATTGTTTGCTCTTAGAGGCCTAGCTTCTTGACTAAATCTAGTGTACAGATATTCAATCCGGTGCCTCCATCTATCAATATGCGTCTAACACAGGATCTATGAATAAGAAATTTGATATGGAGGGGTTGATTGTGTGGATGGGTCAATGACTTGTCATCCTCCTCAGAAAAGGAGAGGTAGTGTGGCGCTGAGATGTGATTGACCATCGCTTGGAACTTGTCTATATCAATATCCTTTGGAACATTAGCAGCGTGTAGGGCTTACTCTAGGATTTCTCTATGCACCGTGGATATTTTGAGCAATTCGAAGATGGAAATTTTGGCAGCGATTTTTTGCAATTGGTCTACCAAGTCATATTTTTCTCTGGGAATAGTGACCACATGTTTTGCTGTTGGTTTAGGAATAGTTATAACAAGAACCTTGGGTGTTGATGTTGGTTTCGAAGGTCCTTTGATTATAACATGTGCTTGGCTCTGGGTTACAGTGTTTGTGGAGGATGAGGCTCCTTTGATTATGATCATGTTGACGGATTCATTTTTAATGCTGAGCATATTGATCACATTGTCACTCTTGGAATAGGTGTAGTTTATCTCATTACCTTTCCCTTTAGATGTTTCCCCTTGATTATAAATAGGGAATGGTTTATTAAATGTTGTGTGATCTTCATTTTTAGTGTGTCCATCTACCTTGATCTTACCTCCTTCGATGAGGTCTTGGATAACATGTTTTAGCTTGAGACAATTATTTGTCTTGTGTCCCTTGTTTTTGTAGAAGACACAACAGGATTTATCATCCCACCATTTGGGTTTGACCATTGGTTCCCAAGGTTTAGAATCAGGAATCGTAAGAACTTTTTTATCCACCAATGTTTTTAAGACGGTCTCAAGAGGTTCCCCCAAAGGTGTGAATGTTCTTTGGGGTTTTGAAGTCCATGTTCATCCCTTGTCATTATCATTGTTCATTTTGGGAATGGGAGGTGCCATTTTAGCCTCTTTGCTTGCTTGCATACCATTGGTCAGATTGAATGCTTCAGGTTTAGAATTGATGTGAGAGGCATCAACTACTCTATCATTGACAACATTTTTGTTTTGTTTCAACCATTTAGGTTTGGAATTGGAGCTACTGCCTTTACTTTCATTTTGAAGGGTGATCTCCCCCTTTTTGACCATGACTTCCTCAATAAGGAGGGCATTTTTAATCATCCTATCAAAGCTAGTAGAATATTGCATTTGTAGAGCATAGCTCAATTCAGGTATGAGATTATTGATGAAGATTTCCATCTTTTTAGTCTCGAGAATGACTCTTGAATATCGTGCAAAAATATTCTCCATCTTTGTAGGAAGTGTGTAAATGATTCTCCCATTTTCTGTTTGGTGTTGCATAGATCCATCATGGTGACGTCATGTTGGATGTTGTAGGAGTAATGTTGAATGATCCATTGCATCAACTCCTCGAATGTTTTGACTTTAGGATTCAACTTTGAAAACTACTCCATGGCATTTCCTCCTAGACTTCCTGGAAATAGTCACATGAGGTAAGTGGGTTCATGCATGTACTCAATGCTTAGAGCACCAAATTCTCTTACATGGTCATGTGGATCAGTTTCTCCTGCGTATTTTTCATACTTTGGCCTTGCCACATTAGAAGGAAATGGGACCATAGTGATACTCTTATTGAAAGGAAATGGACAAATGGTGTCCAAAGAGTATTTTTTTTTAGGTTTGTCCTTCTCTTGTTTGAGGTTCATGAGCTTTGTTTGCATCTGATTGAGCTGTTTGGTAAGGATAGATATGGGGTTTGGTACTTCCTTTTCTTTGAGATTGTCCACATTGTAATCCCTGGGTAATTTGACACCCGTGGATGCTAGGTGGAGAAAGTAATTTTCTTTATCATCGCCAATTATTTATTCCAATAACTTGTGGATCCTTTTGCTTTGTTTAAGCTTCTCGTATTCATCTTCAGGGATTTCTTCCTCACTATCTGACCCAAACGGATTATGTTCAAACTTTGGTCTTTCTTCATCTTTCGTGCCTACGCATTGTGCTTATTTGCCATCATCATAACCCTTAAAGGCCTTACTACATTCGTTAGTGTGGCTATCCATTTGAGGTGAATCAAGATCAAAAAGGGAACTGCGAGAAGTTTCTCCTTGGAAATGTGGTGTTTTAGGAGGCACTTTTGATCCTTTAGTTGTGTACTAGTTATGTCTTGTGTTAACCATGAAGTTTGTTTCTCAACTTCGTTAACGTTTCCCAATAGTGCAGGTATGGTTTTCAAATCGTTCAAGTGGGCGTGTCTAGGTAGAAGTAACTGTGTTGTTTGTTGGTGGATGTAAATGATTCCAACGTTAGAGGGTTAGAATGCCCTGATAGTGAGCTAGGAATCAAGTTGTTGATAGAAAATGAATAGACCACCCGTATTGAACCGATCATGAAAGACTGATTATGCATGCAAGGTGGGCATTTCAAAAGTTTTTGAAAATAATAGCACGGAAACTAGTAGAGTCAAAAAGGACCAACTAAAGAGAAAAAAGGGTACCTAAATCAACTGAGACCTCCAAACAAAAATTGCTAGAAATTCATATTTCCCTGAATGTGAGCTCCCAAATACGAGCCTCTGATGGCACTGGATGCGATCCTAAAACCTGGATGCGACTATATATTGACTAAATGTGATCCAATGCACCAGATACGATCCTAAATACTGAATACGACTTGGAAAAAAAAGGATGCGATTTTATGATGGTCTTGTAAGTTTTGGGCAATTTTGAAAAATTTGTTTTTGAAGTGCGTGAAGGTGTTTGTTTCTAGATTTCGTCAAGAGGTGTTTGTAGGACGTGAAAAACACTTGTACTCCAGGTTTGAAATTTTTTGATTTTTTTTGAGGAGCTTATCTTTTTAGTGATCTTTTGAACATGTCAGACAGTTTTGCATTGTTAAGGGGATGAATCAAACACTCTTTTGCCCTATTTTCTAGGTGGAGGATGAAAATCTTTGCTCGTTGACTTAGGTACACACTCAAAAGCTAATCAGAATATAGCCATCACCAAGCACACAATGGCTCAAGTCATGATGTTGTATTAGCCAACTCCAAATGCAAGTGAGGGCACGATATGACGAGTGTCTTGGGGCAATTACTTTTTTCCTTGCACAAAGATTATCACCCTTTCAGGGATGAATCGGGTATTCTTTCAGTTGAATGTGTTATAGATTATTGGGCAATCCGTTTGAAATTGTCCCCCATAGAATTGCACAAGGCAAAATTGAGGTGTATAGCCCTATGAGTACCTGAATATATATAGTTTCGCAAGCAAGATTCAAGCGGCTCCGCTCTATATATACCTCGATATGTTCAAGGAATGATGTCAAAATTCCAAGAACAAAACCAGTTCCATCTTCTGAGGCTTTGGCCTACAAGGAAGCAACTATTTATAGTGAGTTGGAAG
>MU228013.1:3191672-3209666 GCA_018584345.1 Thuja plicata
TGAGAAGGGTTAGAACCCAGGGTAGAAGTGGTTGAGATAGGTTAGGTTGGGGTTTGAGGGAATATTAATAAATGAAATAAAATTATTTAATTCATTTAGAAATATAGGAATTAATTATTTAAAAAATAAAATTGCTTTTTAATAATTAGGGGACTATAGCCATTTTAATTAAATTAAATAGGCTAGGGGAATAGGCTGATTTGCAAGTGGGTATTTGATTTAGGGATTTATTTAATGCCTTTATGATTAAATACTATAGCCATGTTTGATTTTGATTTGATTTGATTGGTTGAAATTGATATGAATTATATGGCTATAATAGTTAATATAATTTAGTGATAAAAATCACCTAGGATATTAAATTGATTAGAAGAATTATGCCAAACAGTAGTAGGGTTGTTTGGACATAATCGAGGGTATGATCACACTTAGGGAAAATAGGGTCCATAATTAGAACATAGAAAATTTAGGTGGTTACAGCAGTTCCCTGTTCGATTTAGACTCCCCATAAATGGAAAGACCCACTCACGAATGGAGTAAGGCTTTTGAGGAATACGAAAATGATGAAAACCAAAAATGCGAAGAGAACGATGGTGAAGAAGAGAAAAACATTGACCGTCCTTTGTTTGGTTCTGACAGTGAGGAAGACATTACTGAAGAAGAATACAATAAACTCAAACAGAGCAAAAAAGTTAAAAAAATATTAGAAAAGATAATCGGTGAAGACAAAGAGAAATACTTTCTCCATCTAGCATCCATTGGGGTAAAATTACCTAAAGATTATGATGTTGAACAACTAAAGGAAAAGGAGGTATCAACTCCTATCTCTATTCTCGCCAAACAATTAACCTTGATGCAAACTGAACTTGCAAATCTCAAACAAGAGAAGGCTAAACCCAAGACAAAATACTCTTTGGACTCCATTTGTCTATTCCTTTCGATAAGAGTATTAATATGGTTCCGTTTCATCCCAACATGGCTAGGCCAAAATACGACAAGTATATGGGAGAGACTAATCCACATGACCATGTGAGAGAGTTTTGTGCTCTAAGCATAGAGTACATGCATGAACCTACATACCTAATGAGCTATTACCAGGAAGCCTAGGTGGGAACGCCATGGAGTGGTTCTCAAAGCTTACACCTAAGGTAAAAAAAATTGAGGAGTTAATTCAACGGTTTATCCAGCATTACTCCTATAATATACATCATGATGTAACTATGATGGATCTGTGTAACACTAAACAAAGAGCCGACAAATCCTTTACACAATTTCTACAAAGGTGGAGGAAAATCTTTGCAAGATATTCAAGAGCTATTCTCGAATCCAAAAAGATGGAAATATTTGTTAATAACTTGATACCTGAGTTGAACTATGCATTACAAATGCAAGTTTCACCCAACTTTGATAGGATGATCAAGAATGCCATCCGTATTGAAGAAGTCATGGTTAAAAAATGGGAAATCACTCTCCAAAGTGATAACAAATCTACCAAATCCAACAACAAACCTAAATTGTGGAAACAAAAAAAAAATGTTGTTAACGATGGAGTGGTAGATGCGTCTAATGCTAATCCTAAACTAGTAGTGTTCAATTTAATGAATAACATGCAAGCAAGTAAAGACGCCAAGGTAACAACCTCCATACCTAAAGAAAACAATGAGAACAACAAGGGTCAAGCATGGACTTCCAAACCTCACATAACATTCACTCCTTTGGGAGAACCTCTTGAAACCGTTTTAAAAACACTCTTAGACAACAAAGTTCTCACGATCCCAGATTCGAAACCATGGGAGCCAGAAGTCAAAACAAGGTGGTGGGATGACAATTCTTATTGTGTCTTTCAAAAAAATAAGAGACACAAAACTAATAACTGTCTTAAACTCAAACATGTTATCCAAGACCTTATTGAAGGAGGCAAGATCAAAGTGGAAGGGCACACCACTAATGAAGACCATACGAAATTTAACAAGCCATTCCCTAATTATGAGAAAGGGGAAGCATCTAAAGGAAAAGGAAATGAAGTAAACTACGCCTACTCTAATAATGATAATGTGATCAACATGCCAGACATTAAAACTAAATTAATTAATGTGGTCACTATCAAAGGTGTTCAAGACACATTTTCCAAATCAAATACAGTAACCCAAAGTCAAGCACAAGTCACGATCAAAGGACCTAATTCCTCATCAAAATCAGAAACAACTTCCAAGGTATCCATTGTCACTATTCCTAAACCAACAGCAACAAAACAAATAGTTACTATTCCTGTAGTGAAGTATAACTTGGTGGATCAATTGCAATGAACCTCTGCTCAAATTTCCATTTTTGAGTTACTTAAAATCTCCTCAGTGCATAGGGAAATTATTGAACAAGCACTGCATGCAGAAAATGTGCCAAAGGACCTTGATGTTGACAAATTCCAAGCAATGGTTAATCACATCTCAGCACTAGATTACCTCTCTTTTTCAGAAGAAGACGATAAATCATTGACACATCCGCATAATCAATCCCTTCATATTGAAGTCATAATTCATAAATCTTGTGTTAGACGTGTATTGATAGATGGAGGCACAGGGTTGAATATTTTTACCCTTAATCTAATCAGGAAACTGGGTCTCTCAGAACAAACCATTGATTCAAGAAGAAAAATCACTATCAAAGCTTATGATGAGGAAGAAAGATCCTCTAAAGGTCTTATTGTTCTACCCATTAGAATCAGACCGGTTTAAAGAAATGTCATATGTCAAGTTTTGGATCTAACCTTGGCTTACAACATACTATTAGGGAGACCTTGGATGTATGATATGCAAGTAGTACCATCTACTTACCACCAATGTATCAAATGCCCACATAATGGGGTGGAGGTAACAATTCCTTCAGATGCTAGTTATACTTGCAAAAATGTTAAAGCAGGTAGTATGGTCCCACGTAACAAAGAGGTTCCAAAAGAAATTATCCCTAAGACTACCAAAGACATGGTTATGAAAGGATTTTGAAAGACCTTAAAACTTGAAAAAACTAGTATGGGAGAATACAAGCTGGACATGACCCCATCATTGACAGAACTTCTAGTGTCACCAAGATCCTATGGGAAGCCTTCCCCATCTTTCACACCCACATCATCTAAAAAGATAAAAATTCACAAAGAACTTGGTATGGTTAAAGCATATACCTCTCAAGGGGATGGCAATGAAGAACAAGCAGTCTTGGCCTGGCTTTACCAGGGTGAGCCAAAGGAAAGTGAGGTAAAACATGTGGAAATATCCCTAGAAAAGTATGGTAAAGGATATGATCTTCTCAAACAAATAGGATATAAAGAAAAAGGACCTTTAGGCGACAAAGAAAAATGACTTATTGAACCTGTACACATGGAATTTAGGGATACTAAAGATAAAATAGGGCTAGGTTTCAATAATAAACCTGAAGACCCTTCTTCAAGGGATAGTCTGATCTTTAACGACGGAAGTGATAAAGAAGAAGAAATAGAACTAGAATAATGGTCCTATGAGATATTATTACATATTGGTACAACAAATCCTAAATATCAAGGAGAACAATATGTACCAAGCTTTGAGGTACCACAAGACACTCATATCCCTTTGTTAACACCAGCTACTATTCAAGAGGTAGAAGAAACAACAGAGGACACTCCAGAGGTGCCATTGATGGAAACAACTATTGAAGACACACCCTAAAAAATTGGATTCACAACCTAACTGGGGGCAATTAGTCACAATTTCACATGTCCTAGATTTACCACACTTTGATCTGCAAGTGGCTAATAGAGTACATCAGGTAACTATTGTTGAATTCTTAAACAGGTCAGATGACAAAATCACAAACTCCCATGATTATGAGTGGGATGATCTATCTATTTCCACAGAGGACATTGAAATAGATGTGATTCACATGTTTGTAGCTCCATCATAATACAAAGAGCATTCTAACACTACCCCTAACAATGCTGATATTCCCAATGCAGAGGAGGTATTCCTTCCCTGACTCATTGATGAAGAAACTGGTATTTTCCTAGACCTAGAAGAAATTCAGAGGCTACAAGCTAGGATCCTCCTTCTATGGAGAGATGGAGATGAAGGTTCCACTGATGAGTCACTAGATTTCGGTCCACATATGACTAACAACAACTTCAATAATGATGATCTGACTCTTATTGATCTAAACATCGAAGAGATAGACTTAACAGAATATGTCATGTCAGTTAATAGTCTTGACGTTGACACGATGCTATCCTTCCAAAAATCTGACTCCTTGTCTTTAATAAACCTGGACCTAATTAATTGGACTACTACAAATCATACTCCTATCCTAGACTTCCCTAATGGATACACTTTGGCTTGCTACCTAAATGCTTGTGAACCTTACCCTTCTTCCACCAATGCAAGGAGCGTGAACATGTCACCAGAGGATATCAATTTTCTCAGTCAGAAATTGAAAAATAAAAAGAAGAAAAGAACTGACGGTGAAAACCACATTGTGGCAGTGTTAGATTCTAAAAAAGTAAAAACAAAAGATGAATCTGATGGTGAATACCTCTCAGAGGCACCAAAAGATGAGATTCTTGATATCCTCCCTAAGCACTTTCAAGATAGATCTTAAGTTTTGATAGAACCAACACAACCAGTTAACTTGGGCACAACTGAAGTTCCTCAAATTATTCACCTAGCACAATCTTTGACAGATGAGGAGAAGACACAATTTACTGAGTTCTTGAAAGAGAAAAAGATCAAATTTGCATGGTCTTACACAGATATGCCTGGATTAGATCCTGAATTGATAATGCACCATTTATCTATAGCACCTGGGATCAAACCCGTAAAATAGAAACTAAGAAAGATGCATCCTCATGTTGCATTACTGGTAAAAGTAGAGCTAGAAAAATTACTGAAAGTTGGATTCATCATAGTCATCGCTTACGCAGGATGGATTTCTAATGTGGTCCCAATATCTAAATCAAATAAATCTATCAGGATCTGTACAGACTTCAGAGACTTAAACAAGGTATGTCCTAAAGATGATTTTCCACTGCCTAATATTGATATGATCATAGCTCTCACAATAGGCTGCCAAATGTACTCATTAATGGATGGTTTCTCAGGCTATAACCAAATTAAAATTACTCCCAAAGATCAAGAGAAGACCGCATTTATATGCGCATGGGGAACATTTTATTGGAATGTTATATGCCATTTGGGTTAAAGAATGCAGGTGCTACATACCTAAGAGCTATGACCACTATATTCCTTGATATCATGCATAAAAATATGGAGGCTTACGTGGATAATACCTTAGCTAAATCAAAAGAAAGGACTAGTCATATCAATGACTTAAGTAAGATATTGGATCGTATGGAACAATTTCAACTCAGGCTTAATCCAAAGAAATATTCCTTTGGGGTCCAATCAGGAAAGCTCCTAGAATTTATTGTCTCAGCAAAAGGAATAGAGGTCGACCCTGAAAAAGTTAAAGCTATACTTGTAACACCCCAAAATTGGCATCTTGCAACCTTAACCAATTTCCTTGTATTTGTCATTCCTTTGGATCATCAAAGTCCTATTGTACTAGACAATTCTGAGTTTTGACTGACTCTACTCGACCTAAGTGTTAAATGTAGAAAATCCTAAATCTGCATTAATCCTACATTATATTTAATTCATAGATATCTATTGGTTAAACAAAACCTATGATTGAATTAATTTAATTATAAAGTCCTAGCACTTTAATTAAATTAAATTCACCCCTTTTAGCTAAAACACATGAAAAAGAATTAAATAATATTTAATTATTAAATAAATATCCTCATTTAAAAAATTGAATTTAATTATTCAGATAATTGAGAAAAACATATTTATGATGTCATACTTTATTTATTTAATTAAGTATTCTCTCAAAAATCTTCTCTTCGGTTCAGAAATAGAAACTTTTAATTAACTGTGCTTTAAAGAGAAAGAAAATAGTTAAAATAAAAAAGAAAACAGTTAAAAATAAAAGGGAAAACAATTTATTATTTTCTTTTAAAGAAAACTTTCTATTTTGAATTGGATTTTCTATTTGTTTTATTTCAAAAAGGAAACTTTCTATTCTGAGCATGCTCTCAATCTATAAAAGAGCTCCCATTTCTCATTCAAACCCCCTGAGAAAAATATGCATTGTTAGAATAAAGAATTGCTACTTCATTTTAGTTGATAATCTCATTTACATTTAGCTATCATTTGCAATAGAATAGCTTCATTTTCTTAGAATAATCTCATATCTCTAATCATGGCATAGTTTAAATTTATTTAGATTAATCTTGTATCTTTCAATTCTTAGATTAATCTTGCATTGTATCACATTCATGGAGAAAAATCCTTCATTCTTAGATCAATCTATGGTTGTGAGACTCTCGTTCTGAGAGTTATTTGAAACCCCATCTGGATAGAAGGCAACAAGTCGAATCATATAGGCATGTAGGATGAATAACTCGTGTTCACTTTTGTATGTGGTTGATGAACAAGGACTATGTTGAAGTGTATGGCTAAGTAATGAGGCCAAATTTAGCATATACATTTCTGGCACCCACTATGGGGTAGAGCATCTATTTCTGTCATCACATTTGAATTAGTTTTGAAAATCTTGGGATCATGTTTGTACTCTTATTTTGCAGGTAAAACAACGCATTTTATTTTTATTTTAGCGTGGAGCAAGTTTGAAAATTTCTTCTATCTTCTGTCTATTATTCTCTTAGTTTCTTTGAAGCTCTCATTTTGAGCCAAATCTAACTCCACCATCACGTCTGGATCATCATTTCGGTTGAAAATGACTATAAACATGTCTATACTTGTCAAAAGTTGAATCTGTGGCAAAATAATTTTGCCCAAGGAGGCCGTACAGCATGTTGCACAAAAATCGAGGTAGATTTCAGATTTTTTTGCACGCAGCCCAAGGCAAATTTTTCAAAAAAAAATCTAAAAAAAAAAATATTGGATTTTTTTCACTATGTTAAATTTGATGGCCGTCAAACCATCATTCTCCATGACCTTCTGTAACAGCGACGAAACCGTCAAATTTAAACTCGCAGGTTGATGATGTCAGCAGGGTTTGAAAAATCTTTAGCCTTCACCATTGAGCTTTTTGAATTTGCAGTCTAACTTTAAATGATCATATCTTCCTCATTTTAGGTCCAAATTGAGTGCAATTTTTTTTTATTTTGGGTAGAATTGTCTTTAAATGATCATATCTTGCTCATTTTAAGTCCAAATTGAGTGCAATTTTTTTTATTTTGGGTAGAATTGTCTGACGATTTTTGTGTTTTTCTTAGTTTCTAGATTGTAGTCACATATTTATCATAAATTATAGGTTGTTGTCACTGTACCTGTCTAATCTTTTGTTTTACAGTTTCTAAAGCCTCGTACGGGTTCATACGGTAACATTTTTTAGTGTAATTTTTTTTAAAAGTGTATGAATTTTATCTAGTTTCTGAATATGCAATCATATTTATGATTTTTTTATTTTTTTTAACACTGACAAGTTTTGGACTTTGTTATTCTCTGACTTATCTTGTTGATTACAACCTAACAATGGTTTAGAGGACGTTTGAAAAGAAGACTAAAACACAAACTATTCATGAATTGGTTTTGCAGGTTGACTTTGATTGATAAAATGCAAAACACTATGCTTCCATCTTATTTTTGATTTCTTAAAATAGAAACCCACATGCAAGACTTCTTAAAATGAATATTTGTTTGATATTTTGGGGATGACAATAATGTCAGGAAACTATGCTCTCGCCCTTTTGGGATGATCAGAAATTCAAAAACATTATTGTCATTTTCTTATTATGCTTGATGTGTCTTCTAGTTTTGTAAACCTAAGGAATTTCATGGATATATCCTCCCCCCTCACCTTCATAGACTTTGGGTGTAAGGTAAATTCATACAAATCCTTTAGCGTGGCTACCTCTTGAGTGCTTTAACAGAGCTAGTGAGAGTGGATTGCCCAACCGGTAACAGGCTAAAGCCAAGCCCTTCTGAACTGGTATATAAAAAATGCCATTGTGATTAGTCTCATAATGGATAAGTGTGAATTTATTGTGGCAACCAAAATCTCCTCAAGTACCCCAGTGGTGCATTAAAGTCCCTACATTGTTAAGGTGAAAACCTTGCTTTGAAAGGATTGGGAGAGCCCCCTTTATTGGGAAAATGACTTGATCACAACCACCTGAATGGATTTCCTTTCTACAAACTATTGTTATAGTATCCAAAAACCCTCTATCTATTGGCGCAGAAGGTCAAAGATCGACTAAGATGCCCCACACTTTTACGACTCTTAATGGAGACAACAACCCTTTAGTAAGCAATTCCTTTGGGGTTCAAAGCTTGGTGTGCCTGAGAAGTGAGTGCACATGTAAGGAGGAGCCCGTGTGTCCAAGATTCTAAGTTTTCCGCTATGAGTAAGCGTAGCTAAACTTTAGTTCAAGTGGAGATTCAATAGATACTGCCCTGGCTATCCTAGGATTGTGATGTGTCTGTTCTGGTACTACAAACATTCTGCTTAATGTGTTTTGCATGGGTATATCATTTAAACAATCGAAACAAACATCAAAACACACAAACTGTCAAACTTGAACATGTCCAAAACAATCTGTAACTTGAACTCTCTATCAGAAAACATCATGATCTTGTCTCGAAAAATGCAATCTGGTCTTAACTATCTGATTCTGTAGAATTTTATTTGTCAAAACTGCCAAGTCTCACGTGAAATTCTTCCATCTTCGCGTCATTATCTAAGAAAATTTGCGTGACATGCTGGCAATCGTCGCGTGACATTTTGCAATCTTGTTGTCATTTTATTCACCAATCGGTCACTTTTATTCACTAGTTTGTCATTATATTTCATGCGGGACTACATAGTTTTGCGCGAGCCTATGAGAATCTTCGCGCGAGTCTAAAATTTTTTGTCAAAACAATGAGCAATTTCTCGTCTGTCTAGCATCTTTCTACTAAATCTAGTCTCTGTTCTGGGTCTGTTTATCTGCCTTCTATCTACACACAGTCTACAACTTGGTTTCTTGGGTTGAGCATTACGTGATTCTTGCTTAAACTGGTCTTGTCTCATATCTTTTAGTCTATTTCTACTGTTTCGTCATATCTTGTGTCGCAATAGTCATCTCTCGGCTGTTCTAGCCTCATTTTCAATGATTTTCACCAAGTATACTTCACCTTTTGGCACTTTCTGTGCATTTACTTTGAGACAGTTTCAAGTGTGGTCCTAGTTCACATCCCTTGTATAATCTTTGTCTATATTGTTACAACTCGAAGTGGCAAAATATTCCCTTCAATCAATCAAGAAGAATATGTGCTTTCCACACCATTGCCAACTACATCTAGCGAGGAATCATCTCGATCTCCATCTTTGGTACTTTGACCTTACGTCAAATGATCATTTCCAGTGGATTTTAGTCAGGTTCGAAACTCTTTGTTCCAAGAAGATCCAAATTCTGAAAACACTCAACCTTCTCATACTAAGTCTTTACACACTGAACACTTGCATTCTAGCAAGATGACAGATCATGACCAATCAGGTTAACATAGTAGAGATGATCTCTCTAAAACCAGGGGTAAATTCCTTTTTCAAGACCCCCCCAATGATGAGGAAATAGAAATAATCCAAGTAGATATCGCAAATGCTCGTGCCAATAATTATTTCTGTTGGATGATGGAAATTCTCCTAGCTGAGGAAAAAGAGAAATACCTTCTCGAACTAGCCAATCAAGGGGCTAAGTTACCCTCCAACTATAATGTAGAGACGCTTGTCACTAAAGAGGAAGAATATGAAAACTCCAAGTTGCAAAAACAAGTCCAAAGTATGCAAGAACAAATTATTCAACTCATGAAGGATAAAGACAAACCCGCTACATAGTTCACACTAGAAATAATTTGTCCATTCCCGTTTGATGAGAGTCTATGCATGCCTCCCTTTACTAAAGGAGTTGAACTTCCCAAGTACGATAAATACTTGGGTACCTCTAATCCCTAGGATCATTTGAGAGAGTTTGGTTCTATTTCTATGGAGTTTATACATGATCCAACATACCTCATGTGTCTATTCCCACATATTTTGGGAGGGTCAGCTATGGAGTGGTTCTCTAAACTACCAAATGGCATCAAAACTTTTGACGAAATTGCCAACTTATTTCTGCAACACTATTCTCACAACATCCAACATCCGGTTCACATCTAAGATCTTTGCAAATTGAAACAAAAGCATGGAGAATCCTTCTTGACATTTCTCCAAAGACGGAGACAACTTTATACAAGATATTCTCGTAAAATACCCAAATCTAAAAAGTTGGACATCTTTTTAGACAATCTTCTTCCCAACTTTGGATATTAAGTACAGCTGCAAGTTCCTTTAACCTTTGATGACATGATAAAGCAAGCTGTGAGAATTGAGATGTTTATGTACAAAAAAGGAGAACTAACCTTACACAAGGAAAATAAACAAGGGTCTTCCTCCTCAAGTAAAGATAAACCCAAATTTCCCAACAAGAACCAGAATGTTGTGAATGATGGAGTTGTAGACAATATGACTCCCAAGCCTTCAAAAGATTCTTTTAATCTCACTACCATAATGCAGGAGCCAAACCCACTGAACAGGCTGCGATAGAATCCAAACCCAGTACCTTGCATTTCTCCAGACCTAAACCTTGGGCTCCTAGACCCAAACATGAGTTCACTTCTCTAGGAGAATCTCTTGATGTGGTTTACAAGACTCTCTTGGATAACCAAATAGTAACTCCACTGGATAATTCACGACCTTATAATCTGCAACCAAGACCCTCTTGGTGGAATGAATCTGCTTATTGTGATTTTCACCAAAACAAAGGTCATAAAATGGCTACTTGTCTTAAATTGCGGCATAAAATTTAGGATATCATCGATGGTGAGGTTATTGTTGTGGGAGGTCACAACAAGAATTCAGATCACCAAGCTTTCAAAGACCCATTTCCTCATGGAAAAGGTGAATCATCTAAAGGAAATAATACTGATTCCAAATTCAACTATACATACACCAATAATGACAATGTCATTAATATGGTTGAACCTGTTGATACTGACTACTGTAACATTGTCATTCTCAAGGGAAGGGAAGATACTCCCAAGCCCAAAACTCCTTTCATCTTGCGAGGGTCTGCACCTTAGTCCTCCAAAAAAGAACAATCTCAATTTAGTGCAAATACTGCTACTTGATCTCATGCTAAGATCATTCTCAAAGGCCCTGAGCGTTCTACATCTACACCAACACAACTTGCAAACAAATCTATTGTTGGTTCTACCAATAAGAATTTGAAATTGGGGTCCTTGTCTAATGCTACCAATTACAACATTCTAGATCAATTGCAACGTACTAATGCTCAGATCACCATCTTTGAGCTGTTGAAAATCTCCCCTGCTCATAGGGAGATCCTCGACAAAGCCCTCACCGAGGAAAATGTCCTAAAAGATCTTGATCTTGACCGGTTTTAATCCATGGTAGGTCACTTGACCTCCTCCCAGTACTTGTCTTTCTCTAAGGAAGATGACCATTCTTTGAGTCACCCACACAACCACCCTTTGCACATTGAAGTCATGATTGGTCCAAAGCGTGTTTGTCGTGTTCTCATAGACAATGGCGCTGGCCTCAACATTTTCTCTGCAAGCTTCCTTACTGAGTTAGGCTACGATGAAGACTGCATAGATGCCTACAAAAAGATTACTATTAAGGCCTATGATGAAGAAGAACAAAAATCTAAGGGGCTAGTTGTGTTACCAATTAGAGTCGGCCCTATTTAAAGAGATGTTATCTGTCAAATGCTTGACATTCCCTTGTCATACAATATTCTATTGGGAAGGACATGGATCCATGAAATGCAAGCTGTCCCTTCAACATACCATCAGTGCATTAAGTTCCCATTCCAAGGCTCTGAAGTGACTATACCTGATAATACATGCTATGATTGCAACACACTCACAAAATTTGCTGATATCTTTGTACCCACCAACAAAGAGTTTATTGAGTTCCTCGAGACTAAACTAAAGGACATGGAAAAGGGTCTGATACTCAAGGAAATGGACATGGGAGGATATCAGATTGAACCCATGCTATCTATTACATCTCTACCTTTGTCTCCACATTCTTTTGGGAGACCTTCTGAGAGCACTAAACCTTCTACAGTTCCTCTTCAAACAAAATATGGTGGTACCTTTGTACAGGCCACAATGCCATTAGAAGAAGAAGTTGAAAATAGGGCTATAAAAGCTTGGATTTATAAAGGGGAGGACACTTCTAAACAAACCACTCCACCTTATGACATAAATCATGAACAGTATGGCAAAGGTCTAACTATTATGCAACATTTTGGCTACAAAGGAAATGGTCCTATAGGTACGAATCATAAAGGATTGATTGCACCACTTGAAGCTATTGGTCGAAGAACATGTGACTCTATAGGTATAGGCTTCAAGAAGCTCATATTTCAACTGGGATAAACCCATTTGTACCTCACACAGATCAACAACCAACACCTGAAAAGACATCTAAAATTGAAGGTTCTGAAGACATCTCAGAGGAAGACTACTTCCCTTGTCCCATTCCTCCATATTTGGCAGCATTCTTTGCTGATCCAGATGACTTTAAACCACATGTTAGTACAGTTGTGACTGAAAACGATTCTATTAAAACCACTCCACTTTCTCCATTAACCTACGAGCGGTGGAAAGAAATGCACATTGTCAATTCAGGTCATCAGGTTGATTTGTACATACCACCACACTTTCAAGAGCAGTTCGAACAGGAATTCCAGCCACTCCTCACTAAATAAGAAGCAAATGATGCTACAAGAATTGATGAAGAACCTATGTCAAAAGGTGCTTATCTCACCATAGCCAAATTTTTAGGCAGAACTCACCCAAACTGGGGACAAAGGGTTGATTTCACTCATGTTCTTGATATGATGCCTAATTATGAAATGGGCTCTCATGAATATGATTTCAACATCTTTTCATATGCCACCTCTGATAGAGATATGGATATAATTCACACACATGAAAACCTTCTTGACGTAGGTGAAGGGTCTAGTGTAAGGTCACACGAGTCTGATTTCATCGCTATTAATGTGTCATATACTATAGTCGCTAGGAATCAAAGGAATTTGACTACACCTTTGGATGAGATTTCTCTAGGTCTCAACTTGCTTATCCAAGAATTTGATGACTATACCATTAACACACTTGAACCTGTCACTTCTCTTTCACTCTGCCATCCTGAGCTTATAGACTAGAACTCTCCCTCCCCATCTAATGAAGTCCTTACATTCTAGAATGACTACGCTCTTGTCTGTTACCTCAACGTTGTCAAACCTGTAACATCCTCCACTAGTAAAGAAAGTGTCAACATGACTGAGCCTGATATCAAGTATCTTAGTCACAAAATCAAAAGAAGAAAAAATAGGCACTCTGATGGTGAAAACCACATTGTGGTAGTGTCAAAGCCTAAAAAAGACAAAATAAAGGATGTATCCAAGGGTGAAAACCTCTCTGAGGCGCCCGAGGATGAGATACTTGATACACTTCCGAGTCATTTCCAGGAATGATCATCTGTGCTTATTGAACCAAATCAACCAATCAACTTGGGTAAAAAAGATGAGCCTCAGATCATTCATTTGGCATAATCATTATTTGAGATAGAAAGAGAGGAATTCATTACATTCTTCTAGAGAAAAAAGATAAACTTTGCATGGAAATATTCAGACATGCCTGGATTAGACCCTAATCTAATTATGCACCACTTGTCCATTGCACCAGGCGTCAAGCTTGTCAAAAAAAAGATTTGAAAAATGCATCCACATGTAGCTCTACTTGTCAAAGCTGAATTGGAGAAACTTCTTAAGGCAGTGTTTATAAGAGCAATTGACTATGCAAAATGGATCTCTAACATTGTTCCAGTGTCAAAACATGAAAAATCTATTTGAGTATGCACAAACTTCAGAGACTTGAATAAGGCATGTCCTAAGGATGACTTTCCATTGCCCAATATAGATATGATTATAGATATGATAGCAGGATATGAAATGTACTCACCAATGGATGGTTTCTCTAGCTACAACCAGATAAAGATCACGCCAGAGGACCAAGAGAAAACTGCTTTCACATGTGTGTGGGGCACTTTTTGTTAGAATGGCATGCCCTTTGGCCTATAAAAATGATGACTATATCATGAACGCACTTGAACTCGTCACTTCTCTTTCACTCTGCCATCCTGAGCTTATAGACTGGAACTCTCCCTCCCCATCTAACGAAGTCCTTACGTTCTAGAGTGATTACGCTCTTGCCTGTTACCTCAACATTGTTGAACCTGTAACATCCTCCACTAGTGAAGAAAGTGTCAACATGATTGAGGCTGATATCAAGTATCTTAGTCACAAAATCAAAAAAAGAAAAAATAGGTGCTCTGATGGCGAAAACGACATTGTGGTAGTGTCAGAGCCTAAAAAAGACAAAATAAAGGATGTATCCAAGGGTGAAAACCTCTTCGAGGCACCTGAGGATGAGATACTTGATACTTTAGATGTCTAAAAATATTATGATTATTATTAATATCTTTCTCCCTCTTATTCCTTCTAACTATTTAATTTAATCAATTAAATAGCTTCATTTGCTAGTATTTATCAATAGTGTAAATACTATTCCAATGTGTATTTTATTTAAATACATTTGTCTCATGAAATTCCCTTTTTAATAAATTTACATTTATTAAATCCTCCATTTTCCTAATTCTTCTAAACCATAATTTATTCAAATTTGATTTGAATAATACCCTAAATCCTAGCTAGGAACCTATTAATCCTCCCCTAAAGCCTACCCTATTCCTACCCTACTCCCATCACCTCATTTTCTAAAGCATATTTACCCACCTAACTGTCCTCTGATCTTGCTTAAAGGGTGATTCCTAACCTTTTTAAGGCTAATGGAATACTCACCCACATGGGGAAATTCTCTCCAAAATGGGCACCCATTCCTCTTTAATTTTTTCTTACAACTTTGTCCCCCCTTTTGAAATATTGAGCTACTCAATATTAAATGCCAATTTTGACTCAAAATTGGCCATCTTTTCAAGTTTATGTGTCCCCTATGTGGCTCTTATGTGGATTTCACATAGGTTCCACTTCATCCAGGCCTCTTCCTCTCTCCAAAAACTCTATAAATAGAGGCCTTCACCTCTTCATTTTCCATCTCTCAATTTGCATTGTTATCATGCTATTTTGCATTTAGAAGTTCATATCTTTATATTTCATATTTTCATATGCTCTTAGTTTATGCTTAAATCACTTAGATATTACATGCTAGTTTCTTTTTGGTTAAAATGAATCATGGTTCTCATCTCATAGCATAGTTCTTAAATTCATAGCTTTCAATCTTATAGCTTGCATATCAATTTCATAGTTTAGATATATCATCTTGGAGAAGATTTGAGACTAGTTCTTCATACTAGATCTTGAATCTCTCTTCTTGCATATTAAGATCTTGCATTTGCATTGGGGATCATTGTATTTTGTGTGTTTGAGAGAGCACACCTACAAATCTTTATCAAGATCAAATCAAATAAGTAGTAATAGGGTACAATTTACTTATTTTAAGCTCAATTCGATGTTATGTTGAGTTCTTTATTGCTTGCTTGCTTTTTCATGTGATTTTGAATTGATGTGCTAACCCACTAATATTTTCATGTTTGAGCTTGCTCCCAACAGGTTGAAGAATTCCTCATACACATTCTGGCAAGTCCGGTGGGACCCATGTTCCTAAAAATTCTAACTTCTTGTCTTTCTTTCTTTCAAGTTTTGCCAAGAATGCGGATCAGCATCTGCATTACACACAGAGGCGTCTGCGCAAACGTTGGTTCTCACTGAACCATCATTCGGTGTCTACGTTGAACCCGCATCTGCGACTTGAACTGTCGTTTATGCCTGGCATTGTTAATTTCAAACTTTCCAAACTTGACTTTTTAGTTTTTGAGATTCACTATCTTTTTCACTATTTTTAATGTTTTAGCATTCTATTTTTTATCAGAGATCCACTTTCACAAGGCGTTGTAATGCTAAAAATCCATTAAAAGTAAAAAAATCTTGAAGGTTTCTTAAAAACACACTAGCTTTTTAATATTTGGAAAGTCTAAAATGGCTAAATTTGGTCTGATTAAAGACTAGAAAGGAGAAAAATTAACTTTGTTTGCTACCTCTTGCTGTCTTTTTATGCTTGCAGGTACAATGACATCTGCATAAACGCTGGTTCATGAACCAGCGTCTATGATTCACAAACCGGCATCTGCGCTCTACAAATCAGTGTCTCCAACTAGTATAGCCAGTTTTTGGTTTTCTATGTTTTTAGCCTATTTTCCGCTTTCTGTCATTTTTAGGCAAAAACCTGAATCAACGTCTGCACCCTGAACCGGCGTCTGTGCTCTGTCAAATTGACTTTATCATGTACTAACTATTGTTAAGTGGTTCTTGTGTGTTCAGTGCTTGTCAAAGGTGAAACTCAAAATTACTAATCAGTTGTTTTACATCACCGCTTGTCAAAGATGCAATTTTAAGACTACTCGCATTTGTATTGCAGGTTGCTTTGGATCTACATCGACCTGTAACACCCCAAAATTGGCATCTTGCAACCCTAACCAATTTTGTTGCATTTGTCACTTTTCTAGATCATCTAAGTCATATTGTACTAGGCAATTTTGAGTTTTGACTGACTCCACTTGACCTAAGTGTTAAATGTAGAAAATCCTAAATCTGCATTAATCATACATCATATTTAATTCTTAAATACCTATTTGGCTAAACAAACCTAATGATCAAATTAATTTAATTATAAAGTCCTAGCACTTTAATTAAATTAAAATCACCCTCTTTAGCTAAGACACATGAAAAAGGAATTAAATGATATTTAATTACTAAATAAATATCCTCATTTCAATAATTGAATTTAAATATTCAGATAATTGAGAAAAACACATTTATGAGGTCATATTCTATTTAATTAACTAAATATTCTCTCAAAATCTTTTTTCTATTCAGAATTGGAAACGTCTCTTTAATTATGCTTTAAAGAGAGAGAAAATAGATAAATCAAATAAAACAATTAAATCAAAGAAAGAAAACAGTTAAAGAAGAAAGAAAACAATTTATTGTATTCTATTAAATAAAGCTTTCTATTCTAAACTAGCTTTTCTATCTGTTTTATTTCAAAGAGGAAAGTTTCTATTCTGATCATCTCTGAGTCTATAAAAGGACTCTCATTCTTCATTCAAAACCCCCACTCATTTTTCATGCATTGTTAGAATATTGAATTATTGTCACATTTCTTGATAGCTTATATAGAATAATTTCATTATTGCAATAGATTACTTTCAATTTATAGAATAATTGCATTGAAATCATGTCTTAGAATAATCTCACATCTTTTATTTCTTAGAATAATCTTGCATTGTATTGCATTCATGGAGAAAAATTCTTCGTTCCTAGATTGGTCTATGGTTGTGAGACTCTCGTTCTGAGAGCTATTTTGAAAACCCCGTCTGGATAGAAGGCAACAGGTCGAATCATGCAGGCAGACAAGATGAATAATCTTGTGTGCATAAATGTTGTCACACTTCTATGAATCATTTCATTCAAGGTTGCTCAAGAATGAGGCCTCAAATATCGATCCATAGCTCTCTAGTCATGGATGTGTAAAAATGTAAAATGAAGGCCCTCAGATTGACCTAGTTGTGTCTATTGCAAATACACTATAAAACGAGAGATTCAAATGCATAGAAATAAAATCTACTCTATATGATAACAATGCATATTAGTCTATGAAAGGAAATATGAATGAAAATCTAATCTATGGAAATAAACATGATTCTAATCTATATGAGGAGCCATGAATGCAAGAAAGAATGAGACAAGAAGAGAGAAGT
>MU228013.1:3287926-3301076 GCA_018584345.1 Thuja plicata
ACATATCAAGGTAACCACAAGATCAAACAAGGTCAACCAAAGTCAACAAGGAAAGTCAAGCCAAACTCCTGACCAAGCATGAAGCTCTGAAACACAACATAGAAAGATTAACTAAGAATAATACCAAGAAGGTGAAATAAATAAAATGAGTAAAAAAATCACACAACCAAATGAATGCAAGTGACCACAAGGCACCAATTACAATAATGCCCAACCAGGTGTGCTGGATCTGGTTTTTTCACCCAAAGGTTGACTGACAAAGAAGGAACCCTAATATTCCCAAATTGGAATAATGACAAAGGAAGACTCATGCAAGGGCCTTAGTACTATCTCCATAAAAAAAACCATCAAGGATTTGAGGGCACACTCAGACCTATGAAGCTAGGTGAAGTCGATGCCTGGTACTTGCAAGCCTGCATCACAAAGAAGAAATACATGTGCATAGATATACCTATAAGAAGACATTGTAGACAAATGACTAAGATCGATACATCATGTGTACCTCATCTATGTGAGTAACTACGACTTCATCCGGAATCATGCAAACACATCATGTATATATACACACACACACCAAGCATGTAGCATCATCCTAGTGAAGGTTAGAATCTTGAGGATTGGGTTAGCATCTAATCAATACTAATAATAAATCAACATAATCATGAGACATATCCCAAATCATCAAGTGACATACAAGATTCATCAAAAGTAACCTTAACAGAAGAAAATACAAATAATCACTTATATATATCCATATATATCATCCTAACTATATTCATAAAGGTATTGAAGCTCCTCAATACATACACAAAGATAAATACATATAAAAATTATACCTTTAGACAGTATGTGTGATATTAGAATCCTCAGGTACTGGTTTATGAAATCATTATAAACAAACTATAGGAATAGATCAAAAAAAGTATCATGAACAACTTAAGCAGTAAGAAAACATCGAAAGATCTTACCTCATTCAAAAACACAAAAATTATATTAGGGTTAGAGGGGTATAAAATAAGATTACTCCCCTCTTCTGAAGGCCATAAATACATAATCACAGCTACAAAGTACTTTACAAAGTGGGTTGAAGCAATTCCACTCACACTCACTACTGGCATCCAGATATCCAAATTCATCCTCTATCATATTGTTTTCTGCTTTGGCATACCCTCCACCATCTTCACAAATCACGGTACACCATTTGAAAATCAACACGTTAGTGATCTCTTTTCTCACCTCCACATCCATCACCATTTCTCTCATCCATATTTCTTGCAAGGTAACAGACAAGCTAAGGAAACTAATAAAACCATCCTCAAAATCCTCAAGAAAGTTGTCAATGACACTGGTCGTGACTGGCATCTCTAGATCAACCCTGCCCTCTGGGCATATCACACTTCCTATTGTACTCCTACTGGCACTACTCCTACTCCCTAGTCTACGGTACTGAAGCAGTCTTACCAATTGAGGTTGAACTACCATCCCTCTGAGTATCACTAAGAGGCCTGATTGATGATGAAGATTACCGAGTGGCATGACTCACACTGCTTGATCTACTAGATGAAAAGTGCCAACAAGCTTATGATCACTTGATTGTTTACCAGAATAGACTCAAGTGAAACTATAAAAAGAAGGTCCATCCATGCTAGTTCTAGGTAGGGGACCTTGTGCTAAAGGAAAATTAGAAAGTGGGTACTGATCATGAAAAGAAAGACAAGTTTGAAGTCATCTGGCAATGCCCATATGTTGTCACTGCATGCTTTGGTTCTAGGGCATATCAACTCTCCACTCCTGAAGGAGAACCATTGAATTATCCTATCAACATCATTCATCTTAGGTTCTTCTATGCCTAACGGTTGGTTGTTCATTCCAGTTATCTGAGAAAATCCATAAAAAAAAGTATAAAAAGTCCTTAAAAAGCACAAAAACAATATAAAATAGTCCTGAAAAAATCTCTAAAAAGCAGAAAAAATGAAGCTAAGAAAATGGTTGTCCCAGTGAAAACTTGGTAAACAGGCACTTGGGCAATATCAAAAACATCAAAAAGAAAAATAAAGAGAAAACTTTCGCCCAATGGTGAAAACTTGGCAATCAGGTGCCTTGGACAAGTATGCGTGATGAAAACCTAGAAATAGGCGTCACACATAATAGACCATTCCATTATCTATCAAAATCTCATTTCCTTCCATCACCAGCACCACATCTCCACTAATCTCCACATTTTTTATATTCCCTGGGTGTTCACATATCATACGCACTAGTCCGCAGTGATCTTCCTATCTTGTATCCTGAGCTTTTGTACACATAATCTTGTATATTATTGTCCATATGTTGTACTATCCCAAACCTTGAGCATCAGTCCTATATATTTCTTGTGTATTGAGTTGCTCCTTGTGTGGAAAATGATACAGTTGTGCTAGTAAAATCCTATGTTGGTTCTATATTTTGCTTGTAGTGCACATTTGATCAATCAACTTGGTAAGTCCCATCTTTCTGGAAATGATTCTTAAGGATGTATCCTTCCTCTCGTCAACTTAAATCTAGATCATCGCCATCTTTGGGTTCTTGCAGGATGTATCTTTCCTCTTGAACTAATCAATCAACACACACAACTATCACATGCATCAAGACAAGTAACATGATCCAATCAAATCTTGACAACAACCTTTGTACATAATCGTTGTAACTAATCGCTTGTAATTAATCACTCAGTTTGACCCTTGTATATTCGTGACATGTTTGATCTTCTCGCCATCATTCTAACAGCCCGAGTCATCGTCCTACTAACATTCCCTACCTGATCCTCCATAGTCCACCTGTTTGGTTTATCAGTTGATTGTGACACACACAAAAAAATATGTGAGTCCCATTGCACCCATTGCATCCATTTCATCTGTTGCCTCTAGTATCATTATTGCATCTATCATTTTTCATTAAGATTCAGTTACATTATTCATCATTTTAGATTCATTAGACTCATTATGTTGCATTAGATCCATCATTCAGGTCACATTGTTCATCATGTTAAATCCATTATTAAATTGCATTAATCATCAAGTCAATTATTTACTTGCATAGTTAGTATCATTTTTTCATCTTGCATTGTTAAATCCATTTTACATTCATTTTATCATCTTGCAATGTTAAATCCATTTTAGATTCATTTTTTCATCTTGCATTGTTAAATCTATTTTAGATTCATTTTATCATCTTGCATTGTTAATCCATTTTAGGTTCATTATCTTGCATTGTTAATTCATCTTGCATAGTTCATCCATTTTAGGTTCATCTTGCATTCATCCATTTTATCATCTCACATTATTACAACATTTAGATTCATGTACCACTTGAATAATTAATTCATTTAGATTCATTTTAGTCTTGCATTGTTAAAACATCATTTAGATTCATCTGGCATTCCTATACATATTCATAAAACATTAGCATATATATTGCATACATCATAAAAACACATCACATCCTGCATCCACACATGTCGGTACATCAGATATATATAAGCATCATCCATCCTACATAAGTCATACATCATATATACATAATAATGAAACCATCCTGCATACATAATAGGTCATCTATATACATCACATCCTGCAAGTACCAAATATCAGTAATCATATAGGCACATGCATCAAAACATCATATCGATCACAATATGTACATCATACATCATAAGCATCATAAGAGTCCTCGATCATATATGTATATATCAATGTCCATAAAATACCATGTCTGTCAATAAAATACATCACATGCACCTTGGTGCCAATATACACGTATATCTCAAAAATGTAAAACTGTGTGTCATCTGATCCTTTGACAAATCATGCCAGTGGCCGTGAGGATCCACCTCCCTGCCTTGGTGGTGGATGTGGTGGCATCCCCACTGATCCCTACGATGCTGAAGTCCACACTGTGCTCTGAGAATAGGACCTCTCTAAGTAATCTCATCTCTGTCCCTCGAGAACTAGCTGATGATACAAGGCACGATAGTGAGATGCCTCCTTGTCTGTCCTGTTCGCATCTCTATGAGCTACGAATGCCTCGACCACCACCTGTCTGACCCCACCTGCAATGGCTGCTTGTCTAGAAATGTCATGCTCAGTCTTGTAAGCCTCCTCCCATCACAGTGTTGCATCCCTCTTTGAGGTCAATGCTGAAATCTTCTTAGTAGCCTACTCCACCTGCAGGGTTAGAGTATCCAACTGGCCCGTAAGAGTACCTATCTCGATACGAAGCTCAATCGCATCCTGAGTCAGGTCAACCATGGAAAAATCCTTAGTGTCAACCCTGCCCTGTAGGGTATCCAGTGAACCCTCAGCCCTATTAGTCTATGCTATCTCCCCAGTCAGTAACCCCTATATCCAGGCAATCTCAGTGTGGAGGCTCATCTCAGACACCACTGCCATGTCCAGTAAACCTCACAATATCATACACTCTATCTGAAGACTATCTCACTTTGTGATGACAGTGTCATGGGTCTCCTATGCTACGTATCCTACAGGTGGCCCCTGTGGCCCCTATACCTGTGGTGGAAATGGTGGTGCGTGTACATGTGGCTGCGGCTGCACCTGTACCAATACTAGTGGGGCCCCCTGTGGTCCCTAATCCTACCCTGCCCCTACCCGTGCCTCTATCCGAGGTCTCACCCGTCTCTATGGTCTCCTCCTCTGACCTATTGCTGAGGTCTTTGGGGCATCTCCTATATTTGTCCTGTCATCCACATCTATGTCCCCTGTTGGCTACTCATGAGTAGCCTCCTGAGTAGGGTCTGTAAGACGCAATGGTGTGTGAGCAGCCCACCATGGTGCATACTCTAGAGTCATCCCTACATCTGTAACATCAGGATGCGCCATAAAATCAATCCGTACCATGTCCCTCCAGGATGCCCTCACTGTAAGAGCAGCCGTGTACCTCCCCCATGTCCCTACCTCCCTGGTGACATGAGGATGTAAGGCATCCTCTTCCACCACCCCCTGTTGTAGACCAAACTATCTCATCACCCTCGAGGGTCTGTACCTCTCTATCTAGTGGATGGTCCTCCCCAGGAGAAAGTAATAGGTCTGAATGTATGATAGGTATAGAAAGTCCTCAAACCCATCTTCCACTCCTGTAGCCCAGTCCATCATCCCCCATGGCTCGCATAGTCAGTATGGGGTCTAGCAGAAAACCTGTACCTCATCTAGTAGTCACCACCAATATCCAGTCTGGTCAATGGAAGTGTATCTCAAGGGAAACCTATATCTGTAGGCATAGTGCTCCTCAGGCTATCGTGCCTCCCAAACTCTCATAGGTTAGAACACTGTAATGTGCTCCCAAGCCCAAAATAACATCAAGGTCACTCCGGTACCCATGTTGCATGCCCCATGGTACACAACCATGTGTAGATCATGGTATAGCTATCCTAAGACAACATACCCCCAACAATAAGAGGTCCCCTCCTCTAGCATCTTTTCTAGCACCCATGACCATCCCATGTCAAAACCATGTCCTGCTAGATCATCTAACATGCCTCCCCCGATCAATCCCGCCAAATATAGAGCTATCCGCCATAATCTCCTATCAACTGCTGGCTACCAGGGCATCTAGGTCTGGTATGTCGGAACCTGCCTCATCGGCCACCTAAAATAAATCTCCATATAATGGTCACTATCCTCCAACTGGTACCAAGGAATTTCCCCTCAAATGGGTATCCAAAGGATCTGCCAGACATTCTCTAGGGTGATGGTCGCCTCTTCAGTAGGCAGGTGAAATGTGGTGGTATCACTGTGCCACCACTCAATCAATGCGGTCATCATCTTATTGTGTGCCCATAGCCTAGGCCAATGAGGCACATAGTCCAACCCAACTATAGCTAACAACCCCTAGTCATCCTCCATAAACTACGACTCTAACTCCATGGTAGGAGGCCAATGGTCTCGTGATCCCAATGGTGGGAACTGCTCATGCAAAAATTTTAGAAATCCACCATGTCAGTCACCTTTTCTTCTAGTCCTAGTCTAAACCTTCCCAAAGTGGGGCATCTTTTCCCTAGGTCTTATGCCGACCCATCCCCAGCCCCCATCGGGTACCTCCCTTCCATTTTCCCTCGATGTCTGCCCTTTTTGGCATAGACGTCGATTCTGCCAGAAATGCTGGTTCATACACCGGCGTCTCCTACATCCTTTCCTGCAGACCGCTGTCTTTGAAGATGCAGGTCTGGGTCTGGCGTCTTTAAAGATGCCGGTCTAGCACCATCATCTCTGGAGATGCCGATTCGGGGATTGATGTCTACCAAGACGTCGATCCAGCAATCAGCACCTTCACAGACGCCAATTTGAGAACCGACATCTCTAGTCCAAAATCCCTTTTTCCCTCATTAATGACCCCTAGACCCCCCAAAGTAATAAATAACTTCCATAATAATAAATGCGAGGTCTCGGATAGCTCACTCACTGGTACCGGTCGCTAGGTGGGCCTCCCATGTGTGCGCACGCACTCTCCCAACTACCCCTTCATCCTCTCGTCAGCCATCTTTTCACTCTGGAGCTTTGATTTCACTATTCACTATTCACAAATGACCTTCCTTAAGGCCCCCAGCCCTTCTTATAGCCCCCATTTTCCTTGAAATTTTTTTCCCACCCGTTTTCCCCCCCTTGTATATTTTTGTATAAATCATCTTATTGTACAACTTGAATTTGCCTAAAATCCCAAAAACATTTAAAAATCGTGAAAAAACCAAAAAATTCTAAACATTCCAAAAATTCCAAAAACATCAAATATTCTCAAAAATCATGCAATAAACACTTTGTCCTTTCCACATTTTTCTAGATCTTAGTTTTCAGCAATGTTTCAACTCATGCGATTGCGATCATGTTTTTCACGAAATCAATTTTGCAACCGATTGTCCTTGCTCTCCATCCTGTTCACAGCTTTTGCCAATGAATCTATTTTATCAAATCAAATCCAATCTCTGCCCATCAAAATGCATCCTTCCGGTGTCGGCTTATCAAATCTTTCATCACATCAATCCTGTTCATGGCAAGAACTTTGGACTGAATGACTGCTTGGTCATGAGGCCTTCTTTATTGATTTTATATTTTTGTGTCAATTTACACCTACTCACCACTACCTCGATCTGCTATATCTTGGTGCGTTGTGACTGGTCCTTATTGATACATGTGTCTTTTGCAGTGTTCTTTTGTTTAAGTGTTAAAGTCCACACAAAGGAATCTTGTCATCTGTGTTTTCTAACACCTGATGCATACCTCCTATTGCAATATCAAAATTGGATGTGCTCTCCATATTTTTCACACAAATGGATCCCAATGCTGATTTAGCTACATTTACGTTCATCTGCATTTGCATTCTTAGTTGCATTCTTAATTGCATTTTAGAAGGCTTCTCTTTAATCCCTCCTTCATTTCCTCTTTCCCATTGCATCCTTTTTCGAGAAAATCCCACAACATTTCCTTCATCGTGTTCTTTTCTCGAGGGGGCACAACCCCGTACCGTCGTTGCTTCAGCACGACTCCTAGAAATCCTCTTCCTTTGGGGCAACTTATTTTCTTGTCTTTGACGCAACGTCACTTGCGACGCCACATCAAAGAGGAGAAAAATTTAGATGTCTATAAATATTAATATATTATTAATATCTTTCTCCCTCTTATTCCTTCTAACTATTTAATTTAATCAATCAAATAGCTTCATTTGCTAGTATTTATCAATAGTGTAAATACTATTTCAATGTATTTTATTTAAACACATTTGTCTCATGAAATTCCCTTTTTAATAAATTTAAATTTATTAAATCCTCCATTTTCTAATTCTTCTAAGCCATAATTTATTCAAATTTGATTTGAATAATACCCTAAATTCTAGCTAGGAACCTATTAATCCTACCCTAAAGCCTACCCTATTCCTACCCTACTCCCATCACCTCATTTCCTAAAGCATATTTCCCCACCTAACTATTCTCTGATCTTGCTTAAAGGGTGATTCCTAACCTTTTGAAGGATAATGGAATGCTCACCCACATGTGGAAATTTTCTCCAAAATGGGCACCCATTCCTCTTTAATTTCTTCTTACAACTTTGTCTCCCCTTTTGAAATATTGAGCTACTCAATATTAAATGCCAATTTTGACTCAAAATTGGCCATCTTTTCAAGTCTATGTGTCCCTTATGTGGCTCTTATGTGGATGCCACATAGGTGCCACTTCATCCAAGCCTCTTCCTCTCTCCAAAAACTCTATAAATAGAGGCCTTCACCTCTTCATTTTCCATCTCTCAATTTGCATTGTTATTATGCTATTTTGCATTTAGAAGTTCGTATCTTTAGATTTCATGTTTTCATATGCTCTTAGTTAATGCTTAAATCACTTAGATATTACATGCTAGTTTCTTTTTGGTTAAAATGAATCATGGTTCTCATCTCATAGCATAGTTCTTGAATTCATAGCTTTCAATCTTATAGCTTGCATATCAATTTCATAGTTTAGATATATCATCTTGGAGAAGATTTGAGACTAGTTCTTCATACTAGCTCTTGAATATCTCTTCTTGCATATTATGATCTTGCATTTGCATTGGGGATCATTGTATTTTGTGTGTTTGAGAGAGCACACCTACATATATTTATCAAGAGAAAATCAAATAAGTAGTAATAGGGTGCAATTTTCTTATTTTAAGCTCAATCTGATGTTATGTTGAGTTCTTTATTGCTTGCTTGCTTTTTCATGTGATTTTGAATTGATGTGCTAACCCACTAATGTTTCATGTTTGAGCTTGCTCCCAATAGGTTGAAGAATTCCTCATACACATATACACTTCTGAGTCATTTCCAGGAACGATCATCTGTGCTTATTGAACCAACTCAACCAATCAACTTGGGTACAAAAGTTGAGTCTCATATCATTCATTTGGCATAATCATTAACTGAGACAGAAAGAGAGGAATTCATTACATTCCTCGGAAGAAAAAAGATAAACTTTGCATGAAAATATTTAGACATGCCAGGATTAGACCCTAATCTAATCATGCACCACTTGTCCATTGCACCAGGCGTCAAGCCTGTCAAAAAAAAGCTTCAGAAAATGCAACCACATGTAGCTCTACTTGTCAAAGCTGAATTGGAGAAACTTCTTAAGGCAGTGTTTATCAGAGCAATTGACTATGCAGAATGGGTCTCTAACATTGTTCCAGTGTCAAAACATGAAAAATCTATCCAAGTATGCACAAACTTCAGAGACTTGAATAAGGCATGTCCTAAGGACAACTTTCCATTGCCCAATATTGATATGATTGTAGATATGACAGCATGATATGAAATGTACTCACTAACAGATGGTTTCTCTAGCTACAACCAGATAAAGATCGCACCAGAGGACCAAGAGAAAATTGCTTTCACATGTGCGTGAGGCACTTTTTGTTAGAATGTCATGCCCTTTGGCCTCAAAAATGCTGGTGCTATATATCAGAGAGTTGTCACCACCATATTTCATGACATGATGAATAAAGCAATAGAATATTATGTTGATGACACTCTAGCTAAGAACATGCAATGAGAGAAACATCTTGCAGATTTAGGTCCTATACTGGATCACATGGAATAGTTTAGTTTGAGGCTCAATCCTAAGAAATGTGCATTCGGCGTAACATCTAGAAAATTGCTTGGTTATATTATCTCTGCAAAAGACATTGAAGTGGATCCTATGAAAGTTCAAGCTATCATGGAAATGCCACCACCAAAGAATATCAGACAAATGAGAGGACTTCAAGGTCAGTTACAGTCTATCCAGCGCTTCATCTCACAACTGACAAACAAGTCACAACCATTCACCATGACTTTACACAAGGGTGTGACTTACCAATGGAACAAATAATGTGATGAGGAGCTCACACAAATCAAATGGTATCTTGTGAACCCACCAATATTGATGCCTCCTATTCATGGGAAGCCACTTATACTTTACATCTCTGCTACAAATACATCATTGGATGTCCTATTAGCTCAAGAAGATCGGAACAACAAAGAAAGGGCTATCTATTACCTTAGTAGAACTCTGGTCTCATATGAAACAAACTATTTTGTTATAGAGAAGGCTTGCCTCATAGTGGTATTTGCTTCAGAAAAATTGTGACACTACATGTTGGCTCATACTACACGCCTTATTGCTAAAATTGATCCTCTAAAATATTTTCTCAGTAAAGCTACCCCCACAGGTAGACTAGCTAAATGGGTCATGCTTCTCAGTGAATTTGATATGTAGTATGTAGAGAGAAAAACCATCAAGGGACAAGAGATTGTAGACCAGTTGGTGGAAGCACCTCTAGTAGATCATCAACCATTGAACATTGAATTTCCAGATGAGTCCATATCACTTCTCACACATCGATCCTGGACTATGTTCTTTGATGGTTCATTTACCCAACAGGGGTCAGGTGCTCGGATACTGTTCATTACACCTCAAAGGTACTCTTTACCAAAAGCATACAAGATGTTATTCCCTTGTACAAACAATATTTCTGAGTACGAAGCCTTGATCAAAGGTATGAAGATCACCCTTGAGTGGAAAGTGGATGAGCTCAATGTCCTTGGAGATTCACAGTTAGTCATAAATTAAGTAAATGATATCTATCAGACAAAAGATGACAAGATGGTGCCTTATAAATGGTTGGTCGATGACCTAATAAAGTATTTTGTTCACATCACATTTCAACAAGTTCCAAGGGAAGATAATAAAGCAGCGAATGCAATGGCTACTCTTGCTTCCATGTTACAGATGCCAAAAAATGCTTTCTGACATGAATTCCTAGTGGAGACATTATGCCACCCAGCCTATGGTTCCCCTGAGTCTCAGATGATTTGTTCTGTCATTGGACATGACTCATCCTGCTACCATCATATTTAATCCTACTTTTGTGACCAGATTGTCCCAGACACTTACACCCAAAATGAGAAACGTCACTTAATCTACAGTGCTTCACAGTTTGTCATCATAGCTAACAACTTGTATATGCGCAGTCTAGATGGTACCCTCCATAGGTTTTTAGAACCCGATGAGTCCAAATGTGTGTTAGTAGAGGTGCATGAAGGAATCTGTGGGTCTCACTCTAACACCCTGACATTGGCCCGTAAACTTATTAGAGATGGTTACTATTGGCCAAATATGGAAAAAGAAGCTACACAATTTGCTAAGTCTTGCAAACAATGTCAACTACATGATAATCTGATTTATGCTCCAGCCAAGGAATTTATTCTCTTCATTACTTTCTAGCCATTTCAACAATGGGCCTTTGACTTGGTGGGTCAGATTTATCCCTCTTCCTCAAATGGACATAAGTTCATTATCACAGCTACAGACTATTTTACTAAGTGGGTGGAGGCAGTCCCTCACACCGTTGCCAATGGAAAATCAGTAGCTGTGTTCATTCTCAACTACATCATCTGTAGGTGTGGTGTACCCTCAGCAATAATCACTAATAATGGGGGCAATTCAAAAACAAATATTTGACAAAGGTATGCTCTAAGTGTAAAATTACTCAGCATTGGTCTTCCATCTATTATCCTCAGGGTAATGGACAGGAGGAAGCATCAAACAAGACAATCCTTAAAATCCTGCATCGCACAGTTCACAAATCTAGACAAGATTGGCATGTACAGATCAATCCAGTTCTCTGGGAATACAGGACAAACATAAGAACACCAACAGGGGCTATGCCCTATGCTTTGGTTTATGGAGCAGATGTTGTGCTACCAATTGAGGTTGAGATTCCTTCTCTATGAGTCTCTCTGAAAGGACTCATTACTGATGATAATAACATAATGTCTCGGCTACAAGAGCTAGAACTACTTGATGAACATCGGCAAGTGGCATTTGATCACCTTGGAGCATACTAGAAAAGGATGTCTAAGAGATATAGCAAGAAATTTTGACCAAGGGACTTCCAACTGTGTGACCTTGTTTTGAGGGAGAGCCCTAAGAATCAACAACATAAAATCCAAAAAGGAAAATTTGAACCAAATTGGCTTGGTCTGTATGTTGTCACTATAGTATTTGGGTCTGGCACCTATCAAATTTCTACTACTGAAGGAGAACAACTCAAAGAGCCAATCAATGCTCTTCATCTAAAACGGTTCTACAGCTGAGACATCTTCAGTATGCTCATGTATATAGTAAAGTCCTGAAAAAATTCTAAAAATCTGAAAAAGTCCTAGAAAAATGATCATCGTAGTGAAAACCTAGCGATAGGTGCTTTGATGTATCTCCAAAAAAAATTATATATTCTAAAAATACAAAAAAAATTAAAAAATTGAAAAAATACAAAAAAAAATACAAAAAGAAAAAAAGGTGCCATTGATGAAAACCTGGCAAACAGGTGTCATGGTAGAAAAAAAAAAGAATTTATGCCAAGAAGGTGAAAACCTGGTAAACATGCGCCTCTTGTTCCACATTTCTATATCTATCAAAACACCACTTGGCTTTATGCATTTGCTTTCCTTCTTTGCTGCTTTCCTTCTTTCCTGCTTGCATTTACTTTTCGCATGCTGTAATGCCCACCCTAGAATCTTCCTATGTTAGACAGACAGGACTATTGCTTTGACACTTTGGGTTTTATGATGGACTATGATTATTATTTAGTTAGCATTTTATGAGATATTTGAGCATATATAATTGGTTATTGCAGTTATTTGGACATATTAAATGAGTTATAATTTAATGATGAATGGCTAGAAATGAACTATCAGTAAAATGTTTTACATTGATTTGTGTTATGATGTTTATATTATGATTTAACCCTACTGACCCTATTATGGTTTGATGTACACTGGGTGATGTGAGTGTAGGATGAGGAGGGGCAGTCATAGTAACTCCTACGGGAGATCCACACAATGTCGCACTCTCCCTCCTTGTTTGCCATTGTTGGTTTATATTTATATTTGTATATGCATATCAGTTGTTGATGCAGGATGCAGGTACCAGGCATCATCTCCACCTGGCTACACAGGTCTAAGCGTGCCTTAAAAATCCTCGAACTGTTGATGTGTGGAGATTTAACCAAGTTACTCTCAAGGTTACCCATGGACTTAGAATTCTGTTTAGGAAGTTATCCTAGTTGGGAGAGTAGAATGCAGTTTATGTTATGAACTT
>MU228013.1:3321410-3357134 GCA_018584345.1 Thuja plicata
TCTAATTATAATGATATCTCTGATTTTGAATCATATGCTGAAAGTGATTATGACAGTGATTATGACAGTAGGGGTACTAATGTCTTCAAAGTTTATACTAATGATGTGTTTGATGAGGACATTGATATAGATCAGCCATATCTTTGTTACCATGTTCATATGAGAGAAAAACATGCTGTTATTAATCCGTTGTTTGAGAAATGCATTCAGTTTTCAGATTTGATCTATTCTAATTTTAATGTTGAAGATGTGTCAATATGCAGTAAGAAATCAGATTATGTCTCTTCCCGGGGTAAAAGTGATTGTGAGTTTGAAGTTGCTTTTAATGAGTCCATTGTTTCATGTAGTGAACAGGACTATGATGTTAATTAGCTCATTCCTTGTGACCATGTGGGTAATTTGAAAATGGAAGAGGTTTCTAATCCATGTTTTGAACAACATGCTGATATGATTTTCCATTGTGAGGTCTTTCTAGATTTTGGTATACATGGCTTATATGAATATGAGTAATTTGGTTTCTCTATGGACCAGCCGGCTAATGAAGGGGTGATACAAGTGGAGTTTGATGGTTTTTATCATGATGCATTTCCTTATTGTTATGGTTCATATTTTCTGACATTTCATGATGTGAAGAATGAGTATCATCCTTTTGATCATGATGCCTTTGATGGAAGAATTTTTGAAGACATGAAAGGAGTTACAAACAAGGTATTTTCTATTTTTATGATTCCTTGTGAGTTTGAGCAGCAGCTATATAAATGCATTTTCAGTTTGATATTTGTATGCCAAGAAGAGAATAAGATTTTTGACAGAGGTAAGTGATAGTTTCAGTTGTGAAAGGGCTTGAGGATTTTGTAAATGATGTATACATTGTATAGTTGCTTTATTTTCAGTTGTGTGGTGTGTGGTTTTCAATAAAGATTCCCAGTTTGAGAAGAGAATAAAGGAGTTCTTAGTCAGAGAAAGAGAGAAGGAAAAATTTGATTCATTTTTAAATGGTCTGCTGTACTAATGATTTAGAATTCTCTGCATGCCCGCATGGGGCACACGTCCCTAGATAGAGCCAATGTTAGTACTCTTAAATTTTGAATAAATTTGGTGTGACTACAATTGAAATTTTCTCTAAGTACAGATTGTTGCCCTAAGGAACTCGTGGAAAAGGCATATTTTGAATGCATGCAGAAAGAGGCCTCTTGATTTTTGTGAGAAACTGCTTGGAAGACGTATTCCTCACCTTTCATTTGGCATATACAATGGGTTCCAACTCTCAAATTTCAGTTCTGACTTGTTTTGGAAGTAGCCATTCGGAGGCGCTTATCATAAATCTGCATTTTTGCTAAGTGTCATTTTGCTGTATAAGGCCTAGTTTGCTTCTGAATAACTTGCGCCCTATTAAATTTCATGGCCTGCCACTTTGGGATTAATTAGTATACATATCAGAGAAATTATGTTCCAAAGGTCAATCCATTTCGAGTCCATTTGATTGGATTTTAGATCTCCCAAAGTTGGTCTTCCAGAATTGTCTTGCTTCTTGGTTTTGTCCAGATTTCTGAGTAGCCCTTTTTGACATGTTACAACTTTTGACCAATTAGCCCAATTGAGAGAATTCCTTTTGTACTGTGTTCCTGTGGTCACACACTCCATATTTTCCAGTTTGCAGATCTTGATGAAATCAGATGACAAGTTTTCAAGAACCATTCTGATAGTGATTAATTCTGATTTCCTGTGTTTTCAAGTACAGAATTGCTAAGTGACCTACTTTGACGTGTTGAAAGTCTATACCCGGGTGAACATTTTGGATAATTGGCTTGTCCCTCATATTGGAAACATAGGAGTGTACCTACCTAAAGATTTACAGACTCCTACCAATCCATTTGTCCACTTTTCCAGAGCCATTCCGTTTCCAATTTATTGAAGTTTCACTGAAAATGCTGAGTCCAGAATTAAATGGCATACTTTGTCCTTTCCCTATCTGTACCCCGTTCGAGGTCGGACGTAATTGAATATGGATTTTCATTATAGACCTAGGAATGAACTCCTCTGAAGATTCCCAAACTTTGATCAATCCAGTTGATCACTTTGCTTCGTTGATTCCAGATTCAGTTTCTACTTTCTCACTGTGTTAAGATTCAGAAATTGGGTTAAGGTGCTATCTTTGCGGATTGGTATTAGTTCAGTGGTTTCTTCTCAGAGGAAGGCAACTGAGGGGTCATGTTCTACATATCGCATTCAATCAGGCTCCAGGGGTTGAGTTTCTGAAAGATCCTTTTGATGCCCCTATGGATTCATTTTCAGAGGCAGTTTATTCAGTTTGTAGTGCAGAAACAGAGTTAAGTTTTCAGAATGACCATTTTGCAGAAATGATAACTTTCTGTCTGAAGGATGTTTTTAGGATCCGATTGTGGGACCATCGTCATTACATATGAATCTACTATGTGACCTAATGGCAGGGTTTCAAAATATGATTTACTCATTTTGCAATGATCGATCTGAAAAGGATTTGTGGTGATTCAGCATTTGCACTTATGTAGTGTTTTAAAAGGGGTAAATTTGCATTGCTATATCTTGTGCCGGAGAATGAATCTAAAGGATCCCTTTTATATGCATGCTTGTTATAGATGAATGGATCTTCTTGCCAGGTGACGAGGTCAGATTATTTGTTTCAGTAGATTTTTGAGACCAGTCCCGGGAGCTAGTTGCTATTAAAAGAGGATGGATACATGTTACAAGATCAAGATTTGGGTTCAGTTTGCTTTAGAAACTTGCGGATGTAGAGTGATATTGAAGTCAAAATATGTTTGAAAGCCATTTATAAGCTCCATCAGTCAATTGATAGTAAATCCATTGCGAAAGACAACCACACTCCATGGGTTTCCTTATGGGTTAGGTTTTAAAATTGAAGGGGATTATGGAATGTTGTTGTTGATGATTGCGGATTTTGTGATGAAGCATGTCAAGGCCCCCTCATAAACTTGAAAGTGAAAAGGAAGTATTGCATAGGCATATAAAAAAAGGGAGGGAAGACCAAACCAAGCATTTCTTTCAAGCAAGATTCCAGTTTGAAGACTTGTGCAACATATTTGGGGAGGAGTTGGTCATGATTCCAAGTGCATAAATATCAATGTTGGAATGCTAAAGGCCTATAAATTTTTCTAGTAAAAAATTTTATGGGCAAGACACTTTGATTTGTTTAAAAGTCTACAGTTGTATTGGAAGTTTTGCACAGTTTAGATGAAAACTTGCGCAACTTAAGAGTGGAGGATGTTTTAAGTTTTAAGAAACATTAAAAAATACATAGCTTTATGTAAGTTGCTCACGCCAACAACAGAAGAAGTTTTATTTCTTTTTAAACATTGAAAATGCAATCCTCATTGCAAAGAATCTACGCCAATATTGGAACTGTTAGAATATTTTAAAAACAATAAAATTTCAAGTATAATGTATAGCAGGTGTAAAGCCGATTTCCACAACCTTCACCAGTGGTTTCCCATCCAATGCAGAATGTAAGACAGGGATTGAAATTGCAAGTTCTTTTTAAACTTTGAAATGGAATCCACGCTAAATCAAAGACAGAAGCTAGCGCTGATTCTAGAGGAGGGTTTTTATGAGAAGTGTTATTTCCTGTGCTAAGATTTTGAGTGGGCAAATTGTGTAGACAATGAGGATTGGGGGGGGGCAGTTTTTAATATGTTTCTCTGCTATCAATCAGCGCAGCAGCAACCATAGACAGAGCACGTGAACTGTTAGAACATAATTTATTAAAGGAGGGTGTTTTAATGTTTGTTTAAATGACTTACAAAGTACATGGCCAGCAGCAAAGCAATACATGGAGGATTTAAAAAGATTGTTTTGTTTTAAATCTACAAACACAAAACACAGACATTGCAAAAAATCCCAATTACAGAGAGTATGCGATGGTTTTTGGGGGAGAAGTTTTAAGTTTTTTGAATGATTTAAGCATAAATTGCAGAAGTGACACCACAGTAAGCGGCATTTTTACTTCTAGAGCATCCTCATGGTCTTCATTTGCAAGATAACATTGCTATTAATGAGCAATTTTGCTCAAAGGTTCCCAGGAAGTTGAAAACTGTGTATTTCCTTTGTCCTACATTGGCTGGGTAGTGTCATTTTTTGATATTTATAGCTAAAAAACTAACATCCAAGGTAAATAAGAGAGCCCAGAGGCTCTTGGAAGGTCTTTGAAGGCTAGGGGTCAAATTGCATAGGCCATACACAATGTTTTAGCCTCAAATCCGAAAATGACTTAAAACCATATGAGATGATAGATCCCACATTGTTCCCACAGAGGCAAAATGAAGTCTTTATATGCAAAAACAAGAACAATGTAATTTGAATAAGAAAGAGGAAGCTCTCCATGCGTGGCCAGATGGTGCCTTGGGAAGCGTGCCCAGATGAATGATGCCCAAATTTTGCAGACGAGCTGGAGGACACATGGCGGAAACGTGGCGCCCAGTTGCACACCCGCGAAGGAGAAAGGAAATTGCAGAATTAGCTCGCGACTACGTGACTCAGCTCATCGCGCAGTCACACTGGTTCGTGAAGATGCTCGAAATGGTGTCCAAGCTCGCGACTGAGCCAGTCACACAATCGTGCAGCTTTTAGTCGCTCAGTCGCACAGCCCAAAATTGCTTATCACACACCCGCAGATGAAAATGAAAGTGTTGAAAAAATCTCGCGAGTTGGCGATTCAGCTCATCACGCATTCGCGCAAGGTTTGCAAGGTGATAAAAGAGTGTTGCAACTGAGCGATTCAGCCCAGTCGCGCACTCACAGAGGCAAAAGTGGAGATAGTCAGGAGTTAAAAAAGTGATTTTCAGAAGAAATTAGCAAGCGCCACTTGTCAATTTCTGGTGCAATGTGAGCAAATAGGATTAAAATACACAGAGTTTTAAATTTGATCTCAATTCAATTGTTTGACTATTGAAAATATTCAAATATTTCAGAATATTCTGAAAATGTGCACGAAAAGACAAACTCTTTTGATGATTCAAGGTGTAAATTTAATCAGAAGTATCAGCTATTATATACCGTTGGAAAGGTATTGAAGAGAGGAATCTGATTTTACAGGCCATTTGAGGGCATATCAAATCAGATTTTGGCAGTAACAGAAGCTAGTGGCTGTAGATTTTTTCTGAGAGAGAAGGACAGGTGTCGGTGACTAAATTTGTTTTTTCCTTTTCTCCTATATCTGATTTTTCTTGTGAATTGTAACGGGGGGTTGAAATTTATGCAGCTGGGCAGCTTCCAGGCTTTTAAGTTTTAATTTTTGTGTTCATGGTCTTGTAATGTATAGTTTTAGATAATTTTTAATGAAAATCAAAGGAAATCCCTGTTCAGAACTTGTATGATGTCTTTGTATGTTTGTTTTAATTCTTGTATATTAACTTGTAAGGCATGTTAATATACCAGTTACAAGGTATCTATGCATTTGAATCTGAGTTTCTCTCAAGGAGAGCAAGTCTTGTATTCAAATTCTAAGAATTTTAAGTCTGCATATGAATATGATGTCCAGGAATTGAAATGAAAAGAATGGCTTGCAAGGCATTTCATTCGGGTTTTTGAGTTTGGAGTTAGAAGTTTTCTGGGATTGCACATCTGTTTGACTCTGTTGCCCAATAAATAAGGCAGTGGTCTCTGGTCTTTCTGGTAGTTTCTTCATCAATCAATTATTCAAACCATTTTCCCTTTCTATTTAAAGAGCTGTGAATGATTATTATATCAAGTGTGATGGGCAGGAATCCATCCCCTAATTCACTGAAAGAAGTGAATCCAACAGGTACACCCGCCTGAGCCTTTGAGCTCGAAGTGTAGGAGGGTTTGTTTGATCCTTGTTAATTAGCCTTTTCTTTGACAAGGTCAAGGAAAAATGCTAACAGGTCACATATCTTATACTTACACAAAATATGATATAATAAAAGGAAGGTGACTAACTTGTCATCCTAGTTTCTATACCTTGACGCCTAAGGCTATTTATGACATTACATCCAATAAACACAGTATTCATACTTTCATAATATTAGTGGGTATTAGTAATTGTTGTACTATCAGGTGGTATCCATTCCAAAAAGCACCCAATGATGATAAAAATGCTACAATATCTGCAAATCAGTGATAGTCCTAAGAGTCTGTATATAGGTGCATTTTAGAGATTGCATGATTCATTTTTAAATAACAGAAGAAAGAAAGAAAAAAATGTATAAGGGATTTGAGCTCAAAATGATTTCTAATTTCATTCATCCAAGTTAATTACATCATCAAAATATTACTGATATCAATGTCGTTGCACATCCATGCCATACATTTTGTATTCATAAAAGAGAAAGAAAAACTAAAAAAAACAAAGCATTCATTCATTGCATTTAATTTTACTTCCTTAGTGCATCCATAGATTTACTTGCATAAGAAAATTTCGAAAAACATTTATTTTCATATTCATTTAGTATCATTTGAAATACCTTCATATCAATAATCAAAATGAGCAGAAATGATGACATCATCTAAATCTAACTCATCACAAGACCAAGGATATAAATCATGTGTGCACCAACATCTAAAACATCTATCAAAGCAAATAGAACCCATGAAAATTTTAGAATTAGGAACAACTGCATCAGATTTATATCAAACAGATATAAACTATGGAACTATCTACACAAAGAGTATCAGATCAAGAACAACTATCTCAGATATATCAAAAATAGATCAAATAAAAAATATGGAACTGTCTACAAAATGAGTATCAGAGTATCAGTACAAATCATATATACATGTATGAATATCATGGTATAAAAGAATGATCCCAAGAGGATCCTCATATAAAAAATTATCCCAACAATATGTGACAAAGTACAATATCAAGTCTGACTATCCCCCTCTCCTTGATCAGGAGGAGGAGGAGGTGGTAAAAATGGAGCTACTGGTGGTGGTATGACCCCCTCTGACTGCTAGGCCAAACGTGAAAAGGATGTAGCTCTCTAGCCCTCGGGTAAGACTGAATGACAAAGAGCATAATAATATGTAGCTCTCTAGCCTTAATGAACTACAATATGAGCCTGTGTATCTCTCTCTTCCCTGAGCCACTCGAGTTGTACATTCTGTCTATAAGCAAGGAATCTTCTATAGTGATCCTAGCCTCTAAAGTAGCAATCCTAGCCCTGAGCTTCTCTCACTCCCACTCACACTGTGATAAAGGATCTCCATCCCTGCCAGAACCCCTGCCTGTATCCTTCCCTAAGGGCCTATCCTATGGCCTATCCTATGGCCTCTGCTGCTGCTGCTGCCTCTGTCTCTGTTGCTCTCCTGTAAGTAATGACCCTGGATCCATCGGAGGAGCAAAAAATATGAATCGGGTACACCAACCCTCTCCACTGCCACTAGCACCACTACTACCACCCACTGCACCACCACCCCTATCATCTGCATTAGCATCATCATTAGGACCCTGTCCTCTATCTAGGGGTGCCTATCTCCCTCCATGTCTGCCTCTATCCCTACCTCTAGCTCATCTGTCTCTCTGAGCTCCTCCTTGAGCTCTGGCTAGTCGATCCTCTATAGGATCATAGTCTAATGGGTCCTTAATCTGAGGAACCACCTCTGTTGGATTTGTAAACCAGGGCACTGGGTACTGTCTCATCTTTGTGAGATATCCTGCTGAGCAACCTGCATCAGCTACATCAGGCTGAAGATCCCACGACATGACTACCATCTCTGCAATGGCCCTCTGAGAGGTCTCATAACCCAAGTGTCATCCCCATAGTGGCATCTCATCGCGTATCCATGCATACACCATAAGATCCTGGTATCTGCCATGTAATCGGCCATACTACCTCAACACCCGTGTAACTAAGAATCTCTCGATAATATACCTGGTCCTGCCAATGAGGTACCTGCTCTAGAAAAAGTACAACATCTGCCACCTATTTGATATCCACTCCTCACAATCTAGGTACAGCTGCCATACCACTCTAGTAACATCATCTAATACATGACGCCAGTAATCCACCTTGCCCAGATGAGGTTGCTGTATCCAACCGACATACATATATACATAGGGCTGCTCTGCTGCCTGCTTCCTGTCAACTATCGACAATGTAACTAGGATGTGCTCCCAGGCCCAGATCTGAAGAACTGAGATACCAATTTTCATGCTCTATGTATGATGGTACACTATCTCATGGAGTTCTCCATACATATGAGCCAATATGCAACTGCCCCATGCAAATCTCCGTCTAGCAATGACCATCTTCTCAAGCATATCCACCCAGCCGACCATGAATTTGTACTGTCCTTGGTCAGGCATAAGGATGCCTCCAATAAACCCAACTAATTATATAGGCAGACTCTCATAGTGATCACACATGTAATCCCATGTCAGATATTGATGAACAATACTATCATCCTGAAAGAATCATCAGGCAGTAGCAATGGATGTTGCAGAAGTAGAGTGAAACTGGACCTCTCGGCCCATCACAGGAACTCTCAGAATCTATCACATGTCCTCCGGTGTAACGGTCATCTCTCCAGTAGGGATATGGAAGGTATTGTGCTCTAGATGCCATCTCTCAGCTAGAGCAGTCAACAACCCTTGATTCACCCTGATGTTGGGTAAATCCCTCAATGCCGCTAAACCAACACGGGCAACTAACTCTAGCTTGTCTGCAGTCAAAAACTATGATAGAGCTAGCACTCAGCCAGGATATGGGCTCCGAAATGAAACTACCTCAAATGGAACCTATTCAATAGATAGTCATTTTAGAAAAGTTCAAAATCAATGCATTATCTAAGAGAACTAAGAAAAACATTATCAGCTAAGTCTTTTGGGCATCTAACAGATGGAGATAAACAATCTAAGAAGTTAACTAAGTTACAAAACTAGAAATGACCCTATTTTTATAGGGTGAGACCTATTTACTAGATGTGATCCCTAATTTATGGATGCAATGGGGCATCCAGGATGTGACCCTATTTTCATAGGAAGCGACACGAGATGCCGCATGTGACCCTATTCTGACAGGGTGAGAAAAATTGCAAGACCAACCAAAACTTATAGCACACGACATAACAGGGTGTGATCCTATATTTGTAGGGTGCGACCTGAGAATTTGGTAAAAAACCAAAAGTGACGCAGGATTGACAGGAAGCGACACAAAATACGAGATGCGATGCAAGACTAAATTGGCTATAACTTGCATAAAAATGCATAAAATTGAATTTTGGAAATTTCAAAAAGTAGGTTTTCAGGTACTTACCAGAGGTGGTAGTCAGCTAGATGCTGATGTTGATGACCGAGCTCAAAATGATGCCTATGCATAGGGACCACCATCTTCTCTACAGATCTCTCTGAATTGCCAAGGATGAAAGTGAAAATGAATAGTTAAAAAGTGATTTTTGAGAGATATATTAGACTTTTTGAGCTATTTAGGAGCTCCAAAACTCCTCCCAGACAATTGTAACTCATTTTTTTTTCTCTTTCTGATCAATTGGGAATGAAATCAAATGCACCGACATTGTTCTACACAATATAGTAAAATTTTTACGACAGTTCCTTCAATATAGAATTGCTCCATATGTTCTGAAAATCAGTTTTCCAGGTTTTATATCATCCAAATTGCACATTTCATCACCAATCTTGGTAAAAAATCATTTACTCAGACTCAAAACTCACATTTTTCACATAATTAACTTGATCCCCGTGTGTTTACTCTTAACACACTTTCATTCCTTCACTTCTTCTAATCTATTCTTTCTCAACCTAACCAATCACTGCAAGTGATATATCATTCAATAGAGGGATTTTATTCTTTCCTTCGATTTCATTCTTGAAGGGGGCATGATCACACTATGTTCAATCAAAATCTTGCTTAAAACAACATTAAAATGACTTTGTTATCAAAAAACTAAAGGCATGATGACTCCTTGACTAAGTTGGAATTGTTGGATTAAAGGCTTCGGTTCTCAGAAGCTAGATATCTTATGTGTACTTTTGCTTAGATTCTTATTAAAGCTCCTGGCAGCTTTGTACTGACCTTTGTTTGATCAAGTTTGAAGTCGGTTTTATCAATTCTTAGATGACAACCAAGTTCAGAATTGGTATCCTTAATATCTTTGTTTATTGACCTTTGTACGACAATTATGTTCAAAGTCCATTATATCAGTTTAGTTTAATCAAAGTGCAAGACTGATCTCATCAGGCATTTGATTCGATCATGAGAAAAATTCTCAAATTTTTTGAAGTTAACTTCAAAAAATTTCTTTGAATCAATGCGCTGCCCACACATCAATTCAAAGAGGGGCAAATGTAATGACCCTAATTTGGTCTGCTCTGACTATAGACCCTATTTTCCCTAAGTTTGATCTGATGACATGTAACTGATTGAATGTTTGAAGATGTTAAGTTGATGATCATGCAAGGCATTAAAATAGTTAATGTATTGTATTGTCATTGATGTCAACTTGATATAATCTGTATGGCCATGAAGATACTGCCAAAGACTTCAAAGAACATATGAATCAAGGCTATGCTAATCAATAATGCATAATTATTCAATAAGTGACTGTATACACCGACGAAGTGCACCTGACGGTCAGAGTAAAAGAACAGAGTCACAATTTTGCCCGACGAGGAAATTAACAACATTACCGACAAGCAAAGTAACAGTGTTTCCCGATGAGCAAAACACAGAGTAACCCGATGAACATAATTTCAGTGTTGCCTGAAGGAAAAGACAAGGATGAAGATCCCGACGACAACTAAAGTCACACCGACAGAACACTCAGTTATCACCAATGACTAACTGAAGTATTGACAGACAGAATAGAGAGTTCAGAAAATGACAAAATGCTTAGTTGTCAAGAAGATAAAGATAGAGTTAACTAATACTTATCATTATTTTAATCATCTAGATAAAGCCAAAGATAAGTAATTGATTTAAAGCTGCTTTGTCTAGTTGGAAATAAATTTCTATGAGATCAGACTAGAGATTTTTTTTAAATCTATTGGTGAGAATTGTGGAACACGCCAAGATCAAGAAATCCAAGAAAAGAGGAAATCATGTCTATAAGAGACAAATCCAATTCATTATGAACCATAGAAGAGGAAAGATGCTAAAGGAAATCTAAAGGAGAAGAAAGTCTTCATTTCAGTCCTGATCAACAAGATAAAGGAAGAGCTAGATTCTGCAGACACTGACAAACAGTGAGACAAGCATCATAGAGCAGAACAAGTGTGCAGAAAAGGTATATATTTTATTATATTGATCAGTGAAGTAATGGACCTACAATAGATCTAAAAATTTGCAATTGAGTTGTATGTATGAACAGATCATTAGTGTTTCATTTTAACCATTGAAGCATATAATTCTCTTAACCGAGTAGGACTTAAAAGTCTTTTTCAATTGAGATACATCCCAAGGAGTATCAAAAATTTTGATCAAAAAAATAGCATTGGATATGCCTAATACCTATTGATAGGCCAAGTGAGTGTTTGATCAAGGATGGTAGCATTAGATGCCAGATAATAGTTGAAAAACTATTTCTAAATCCTCTAACAAGGTCACACCTAATAGTGTGTTTGTAACCTTTAATAGGGTTGGATCTTAATTTTTAGAAGAGTGAAAAATTGGGGTACCGGTCCCAATGGTTTTTCCCTTAACAGGGTTTCCATGTTAAAAATCCATGTGTTATATGTGTATGATTCATTTCTTTACTATTTTGTATCTTACATAGTTGATTCTAGATTTATCAGTATACTCTACATATTTACTGTGTTTCGGTAAATAGATGACTGCTTATCAGTGAACATACAGAAGAAGGTTTAACTGAGCAATCCGACAAGTAGTAAATTGATATAAGTAATTCAAGGCATTCATCTTGTAGGACAGAAGATAACTTGAGATATAATTTGTGGCTATAAGTTTAAAGGGTTGATTTAAGGATTAATTTGAGGCTACTGATTCACCCCCCCTCTCAGTTATTACTAAAAATTGGTATCAGAGCTTGTGTGCTTAGAAAGGAAGGTTTCAAGACCTAAGCTAAAGATCACAAGATGAACAAATGAGATGTGCCCAAGTTGAAAAAAGATAATTTTGCTTCATGGCAGAGCAGAATAAGACTCCACTTATCAGGTATTGGTAATGATGTTAATGAGTACTTAGATACTGAATATGTGTTGCCCAAATGAGAACCAATAGTTGAAAAAATGAGAGAGAAGCATGAACACAATGACATGATGATAGAAATTGCTTCCTCACTCTCCGATGCTGAATTTGAAGATGTCAAAGACTGCAAAACTGCAAAGCAATTATGGGAAAAATTGAAGCTTGTACATGGTGGTGACAAAAATGTTTTGAGAGCCAAGGCAGACAGCCTTAGAGGAAAGTTTGATGATCTCAAAATGAAAGAAGGTGAAAAAATCACTCAGTACAACACAAGAATCAAACAGTAGTCAATGCTATCTGAGGAGTTGGAGGTGTACTAGAAGAAGATACAGTGGTAAGTAAAATTCTAAGAACCTTATTGCCTACTTATGCTATTAGAGTATCTTCCATTCATGAAATGAGAGCAGTAGCAAAAGAAGTGTTACTATAGATAGTTTGATTGGAAGACTGATTTCATTTGAGATGAATAACTTTGATAATAGTGGCTTACCAAATATAGAGTCTGCATTCAAATCTTCTACGAGGATAAGTAAATCAAGTCATAAAAACACTATGAGAAAAGATAGTGATAGTGATAGTGAAGAAGATGACCTTGATGAAATTGAAGCACTTATGGCCAGAAGAATGCAGAGAGGCAAAGGTAAATATAAAGGTAAATTACCACTTGTTTGTTCTAATTGCAAAGATATTGGACACTTTGTTGCAAGATGTACTAAGAAAAGAAAAGATGACAGAAGTAATGATAGATAATTTGAAAAGAAGTCTGACAAAGGTGATTACAGAAGCTAGTGACAATAAAAAAAAAGAGATACCTGAGACTATAAGGACAAAGGAAAGAAGGCCAGTTACCTAGAAAAATGAAAAGATGATGATACTAACACCGAATCTGATGAAGACATCGAGATGGTGTTTGTAGCAGTAAAAGATGATTCAGATGATGATGAAGAAAGGTATGTAGAAACAACTCTCATATCTAAAGTTAGGAAAAATGATGTTTGGATCATCCATAGTGGCTGCACTCACCATATGACCGGTGATAAGAAAAAGTTTGAAACTTTTGAATACTATAAAGGTGGTTTAGTAAGAATGGGTAATGACACACCTTGTCCACTTGAAGGTGGAGGAACAATAATGTTGAATAACCAGATAAAATGTGAAAATGATTTTTGGTTAAATGGATTGAATTATAATCTATTGAGTGTTTCTTAGTTGAATAATTCAGGACACAAAGTAGCATTTGAAAATAAGAAGGCAAAGATCTTCAATAAATTAGGAAATCTGATTGGTACCGGTGAGCAGACAAAAGGTAACTTACTCTATCTGAATGATACAAACACTACTTGTTTGATTGCTACAAATGAAGACATATGGTTGTGGCACAAAAGATTGTGTCATGTGAATTTTGACATGTTAAAAATGACCAAAAAGAGAAAAGTCAGAGGCTTACCAATGATGACCAAGACCGACAACATCATGTGTAAGAATTGTTAAAAAGGTAAAATGACAAAGTCTAGTTTTAAAAGAAAAACCCATACATCTGATGCAATTCTAGAATTAGTCCATATTGATTTATGTGGACCTATGCAGACAAAGAGTTATTATGGAGATCGATATTTTATTCTCTTTGTTGATGATTACTCTAGAATGATGACAACCATGTTTCTAAAAGATAAATCAGAAGAATTTAAGATGTTTAAATGGTACAAAGCAATGGTTGATAAGCAAAGTGGTAAAGAGTTAAAATTCTTAAGGTCAGATATAGGAGGGGAATTTATTTCATATGATTTCACTAAATTTTTTAATGAGCATGGAATCCAAAGATAGGTCTCTGCACTAAGAACACCATAGCATAATGGAATTGTTGAAAGAAGGAACAAATCCATAGTTGATTGTGCAAGGACACTGATGATAGAAAAAGGCATCACCAAAATCTTGTAGAGGGAAGCTGTGATTACTTTTGTTTACACATTGAACAGAGTACAATTGAAGAAAGACACCAAAAAGACACCTTATGAGCTATGGTATGGATACACACCCAATGTGCCTTATTTCAAAATTTTTGTCAGTCAATGTTATATCTTAAAAGATGATAGAAATGGAAAACTTGACTCCAAGAGTGATAAAGGAATATTTTTAGGGTATTCTACCAAGAGAAAGGCTTATAAATGTCTAAACAAAGCCTCTAACAAAATTGTTGAAAGTGCAAATGTAAAGATAGATGAATTTGCAGAGAAGAATGAAAAGAAAGCACTAAAGAACCAGAGGACTAAAATAGATTCACTTACAATGAGGAACCTGACACTCTACCTGACCAACAATATAGAGCTCTCAAGCAACATATCATTGCAACTGAGCATCAGAATAAAAATATCGACGATCAGAATATTGCTCAAGATGGTGCACAAATTGATGGAGAATAGAATGAATAACAAAATGATGATCAAGATGATAGACAAAGAGATGAACTTGTACTTGTAAGACATGTCAGAAGGAACCATCCACATGACCAGATCATAGGAGATAAAAATGTTGGTATGAGAACTAGAAGTAAGTCTCTAAATACAAGATTTCTTATTTGTGATTATGAGCCCAAATATGTCAATGCTGCACTAGATAATGATGAATGGATAAGTGCAATGAATGAAGAGATTGAACATATAGAGAAAACAAAGACATGGAAACTTGTACCAAGACTAGATGACAAGAATGTCATTGGTACAAAATGGATATTTAGGAATAAGATGAATGAGAATGGAGAAGTCACCAAAAATAAAGCAAGACTAGTATGCAAGGGGTATGCACAAGAAGAAGGAATTGACTATGGAGAGACCTTTGCACCCACTGCTAGGATAGAAGGAGTCCAAATCAATTGGAACACTGATGGAAACTAGATGTAAACTGACATAGGAGGACAAGTCATTAGAGGTAATCAGACTTTGTACATATCTATAATTGGAAAACTCATGTATGTTGTACACACTAGACCAAATATTACACATGCAGTAGGAATTGTTGCTAGATTTTTTGCTAATCCCAGGGAATCACATATGACTACTATGAAAAGAATTCTAAGATATCTAAAGAATACCAAGGAATATGGCTTATGGTATAAAAGAGAAGGCAAATTTTAACTTAAGGTTTTTACCGACACTGATTGGGCTGGAAATATTGATGACCAAAAGAGAAAAATTGGAGGAGCATTCTTCATGGGTGATAGACTTGTCACACAGATCAGCAAGAAACAAGGATGCATCTCACAATCTACTGCAGAGGCAACATATGTTGTTGCTACTGCAAACTGCTCAAATATTGCATGGATCAAACAGTTACTGGAAGGTATGCATATGAAAATTTTAGAACCAGTAATTATCTATTGTGATAATACAAGTGCAATAAACATCTCCAAGAATCCAGTCATGCATCCTAAAACAAAGCATATTTCCATCAAGTATCATTATTTAAGAGAACAAGTTCAGGAAAAGGAGGTGATACTTGAGTATATGCAATCAAAAGAATAATTGGCTGATATATTCACCAAGCCACTACCCAATGATGCATTTGAATACTTGAGAAGGAGACTAGGGGTCAGACCCTTGTCTACTGGTCAGTAAGCTGACCTGAAGGTTGTATCAGCCTACATATTATCAGAATATCATTCATGTTGATGCAAGTAGAGAGATGGACTTCAAAGATAAATCTATACACAATAAGGTATTCATCTACTTTGAGAAACAAAGTTAATACCAATGGATTGGGAAATTCAAGGAATATATTATGGATAGAAAGGATCCCCTTGACATAACTGTCAAAAGATTGTTTGAAAAGATAAGATGTTTGGCATTTCTATCAAAGGGAGAGAAATATCTCATTATCATACTGATAAAGGGAGTAAAGGGAGAGATTTTATCCATTATCATCTCAGTATATCCATCAAAATATCCAAAAGAAGAGAAGTAATCAGAAAGGGAGAGCAAATAGAAAGGGAGAGAAAAACATCAAAAGAGAAAAATAGTCAAAGGGAGAGAGTTTGACATAGAAGGATAACACATCACACTAGAGAAAGAAAGATTCTACATCTATCCAATGAAGGGATTGAAGACAGAAGGAACACTACAAGAATCAAATCAAAGCTATTTGAGCTTACCGATAGCGAGACATTTGTAATAAGTTACATTAGAAAAGCATAATGAAACTGTATATTTCATATTGTATTAGCAATAGTATAGTATGATAATGTAGTGTGTTGCCATCAATGCCAAAGGGAGAGATTGATGACATGTAACTGATTAAATGTTTGAAGATGTTAAGTTGATGACCATGCAAGGCATTAAAATAGTTAATGTATTGTATTGTCATTGATGCCAACTTGATATAATCTGTATGGTCATGAAGATATTGCCAAAGACTTCAAAGAATGCATGAATCAAGGCTATGCTAATCAATACTGCATACAAGTCAAGTATTCACTAAGTGACTGTATACACCGCTGGAGTGCACCCGACAGTTAGAGTAAAATAATAGAGTCACAATGTTGCCCGATGAGGAAATGAATAACATTACCGACGAGCAAAGTCACAGTGTTGCACGACAAGCAAAACACAGAGTAACCTGACAGACAAAATTTAGTGTTGCCCGATGGAAAAGACAAGGACAAAGATCCTGATGGCAACTGAATTCACATTGAAAAAACACTCAGTTATCACCGATGACTAACTGAAGTGTTGACCAAAAGAAAAGAGAGTTCAAAAAATGACAAAATGCTTAGCTGTCAAGAAGCTAAAGATAGAGTTAACAGATACTTATCATTGTTTTAATCATCCAAATAAAGCTGAAGATAAGTAATTGATTTAAAGCTACTTTGTCCATTCGGAAAGAATATTTCTATGAGATCAGGCTGGAGATTTTCTTTAAATCTATTGGCAAGAATTATGGAACACGCAAAGATCAAGAAAGCCAAGAAAAGAGGAAATCATGTCTATAAGAGATAAACCCAATTCATTACAAATTGTCTGTTTGGGGTGAACCAGAGAAGAGGAAAGATGCTAAAGGAAATCTAAAGGAGAAGAAATTCTTCATTTTAGTCGTGATCAACAAGCTAAAGGAGGAGCTAGAATCCGCAAACAATGACGAACAATGAGATAAGCATCACAGAGCAGAACAAGTGTGGAGAAAAGCTATATATTTGATTATATTGATCAGTGAAGTAATGGACCTACAATAGACATGAAAATATACAATTGAGTTGTATGTATGAACATATCATTAGTGTTTCAGTTTAACCATTGAAGTATATAAGTCTCTTAACCGAGCAGGACTTAAAATTCTTTTTCAATTGAGATAAATCCCAAGGAGTATCAAAAAGTCTGATTACAAAAGTAGGATTTAATATGTCCGATACCTATTGACAGGCCAAGTGAGTTTTTGATCAAGGATAGTAGCATTAGACACCAGATACTAGTTGACAAACTATTTCTAAATCCTCTAACAAGGTCACACCTAATAGTGTGTTTGTAACCTTTAATAGGGTTGGCTCTTAATAGGGCTCACTTCAAAAGAGTGAAAATTTGGGGTACCGGTCCCAGTGGTTTTTCCCTTAATAGGGTTTCCACGTTAAAAATCCACATTTTATGTGTGTATGATTCATTTCTTTACTATTTTGTATCTTACATAGTTGATTCTAGATTTATCATTATACTCTACATATTTACTGTGTTTCGGTAAATAGATGACTACTTATCGGTGAACATACATAAGAAAGGTTTAACTGAGCAATCCAAAAAGTAGTAAATTGATATAAGTAATTCAAGACATTCATCTTGTAGGATAGAAGATAACTTGAGATATAATTTGTGGCTATAAGTTTAAAGGGTTGATTTAAGGATTAATTTGAGGCCACTTATTCACCCCCTCTCAGTTATTACTAATAGTGATCATAGCCCCAATTATGTCAAGACAACTCTTCAATCGGTTGGCATAATTCATTCCAATCAGATTTAATCTCCTAAGTGATCCTTATCACTAAATTACATTAATTACCTTAGCCAAAATAATTCAAATCGATTTCAAAAACATGGCTAAAGTAATTAATTACAAAGGAATTAAATAAATCCTAAATTATACCTCATCACTTGCAAAATCCTAGCCCCTAGCCTAAATTAATCTAATTAATTGGCTATAGTCCTAATTAATTATCAAAAGCAATCAAAAGCTTAAATAATTAATTTCCCTATTTTTGAATGAATATATTAAATATAATTCATTTCATTAATATTCCCTCTAACCTAACCTATCTCAACCACCTTAACCCTGGGTTCAAACTAATCCCAACCCCTTTACCCATGATAAGCCTACTTCTAATCTTAATTTCATCCTAACCCACTTCCTAATGATGTCACATTCCTAATTTTGTGATTAGGAATTCAACCCACTCCCAAAATTCAAAGTTATCAAGCTTGACCTTAAACCCCCACCCATGCTTCTTAAACCCTCACCATGCCTCTAAAATGCTCTCATAAATGCATCATTTAATGCATATTCCCTTCACCATGCCTCATTAATGCTCCCCTCATTAATGGCTCTTACATCCACCTTTAATGCTCTTACAACTCCATTAATGGCTTCCTCTCTCCTCTCACTCTCAATTTCCTCTATAAATTGGATGAGTTTTAAGCTCAAATGGCCCTTAATTTTGAATTTTTGTAAGCATTGTTGTGTTGTTGAGATTATCATAGATTTGTATTTCTTCTTAGTTCTATTATTATGTATTTTTATAATCTCTATTTTTAAGAGCTATAATGCATGTTTCTTGAATATCTTATTTAATTTCATTTGAACATTTCATTCTAGGTTGTATATATCACTGATAAATGCATAATTTGAGGGCAATTATGTCATTTTCACACTCCTCCTAGATAGGAAGAAATAGGTCGATATTAGTGATTTGATATGCTTTTGCTAACCCTCGTTTTCACTAATACAACGATCTATTGAAGTGTTGTGTCTTTCGTAGCAGGTGCATAAAATCACACACACAACCATAATATCAATGTTGTCACTATTTCACAAGTCATGATTTTTATGCTATGTGAAACAACGCTCAACAACATTTTTTGATTTTGATCACCGGTCTTTAACAAAACTCATCCATCTCAAAAATAGCTCCAACAATTCCAAAGGTTAAGGAGCACTTGTAAATGTGGCACCTCAAGTGCAATTTTTTTGGCTTTGACTTGAATTTGAAATAACACTTCGGAAAAAATTAAAGCTTTAGAAAAAAGTTAAACATGTTGAGCTATAGAACAACAAGCAAAAATAGTTAAATTTTTTTTTTCCATATGCTAAAGAAAATCTCCACCTTGAGATCATGTCAAATATGGTTGAATTTTTTATGGATGCAAGGTCAATCAAAAAGAAGGATCACATGCCATGGAAAGGGTTATGATCTGAATGAGTTAAAAAAAGTCATGGATCCAAGTCCATAGATTATGTGCTTTGAGTACAACTAAAAAATGCTTAAAAGACTCAAACTACCCACAAAAATGGTAACAAGGCTCAAGATCACCCAAATAAAGTTACATGTGTTGGAAAGTGATCAATTTTGTGTAATGTGATTAAATTTTTGGTTCTCATTTATGGAAACACATCTGGGTTACAGATCGATTCCTGTAAAGATAAAGTTTTGCTGATTCAGAAATTGACTAAGTATAGAAGCAGAGATACAGAAGTATTTTGGATATCGAAGATTGAGATCGATGAGTTATGACATGCAAGCTTAGAGGAAGATAGTATGGGGTATGTGTGACCTCCACCTAAGATTTATTTATTTTTGGTAATGTCTATGATGAGTTAGAAAGAATTGAAGATAGATAGATTACAACAGAACAATGATACAGAGCAGTTGGATAATAGCGATGATTAAGGGAGTATGAAATGGACTCTTGGCAATCGGAGTTGGATTATGGTTGATGATAACCTATAATTTGACTATGAAAGAGTGTCGACTATGCATTTAATGTTTACTTTATAAAATGTATTTTGTATTAGAAGTTGAATATATAATATCTGCATTGAGAGCTGACTTGGTGAAAGAAAAAGATATTTATGTAAGATCTTTTTGTGAAATCTATAGAGAAATGAGTAGTATGTTGTGTGGAAGATGTGAATGGCAGAGCATAGAATGACAGAGATCATTAATGAAATATAAAGGAACTATCTAAGTGTTAGTGATTCTTGTTTTTTTTCATGTCTAAGAACACTTTGTAAACAAAATTACTTTGTAAGAGCTATAAGCACAATTGGCCCCTAACAGGGTGTTGTGAACCTTTAACAGGGTTGTAATTCCTTTAACAAGGAAATGTACTATGTAATATTAATCTCCTAATAGGGCTAGGTCTCCTAACATGGACACTATAATTTAGTGAATTCTTGTGGGTATCACCCCACCAGGGTTTTTCCTTGGTCAGGTTTCCTCGACAACAAAATATGGTGTTATGAGTTCTGTCTCATTTGGTTATGTTCTTTTTGTTACTGCAAGTTTATGGTTAATGTTTAAATGGTTGAAGAATTTAATTAAGTTCATTAATACTGATTCACCCTCCCTCTCAGTATTATCCAATCCTGAAAATTGGTATCAGAGCTTTTGGCCCTTGGAGAAAAAGTATAACAACTTGAGGGAGATTAAAATGGATTTGGACAGTTTGCAAGAAAACTTTGATGCTGCACTTGAAGACCTGGACAAAGAAAAGCATAGAATGGAGAATTGAGATTCAACATGCGAAGAGCGGAGAAATTTATAAAGAAACTCAAGGAACAACTTGAGGTTTCCAGAAGTCAAAGACAAGATCTTATGGTTCAGATAAAAGAGGACTTAGATGAAGACAATTTAGATCAGGTGAGGCAACTGAAAGAAGAGAATGAAACTCTGAAACTTGAGAATAAGACTATGACTAAATAAATACAGATACAAAAATCATGCTAAGAAGAAAGTTGAAGAAGCTTTAAATAGTGCATTAGATCAAATGAAGAATGAGGCTGACAACTACAAGAACAAGTATCTAGAATTGGAGAAATACAATTAGATCATAAAAGGTGAACTTGTTGAGGCAAAGAAACACATTGAGAAACTTCACACCAGTAGTGATTTAATCGATGAAAAAAGAGACAGAAAGAAACCCAAAGGTGATATGACTGGTATTGGCTTCAATGAAGTTGACTGTTCAAAGAATCAAGAAGAGAAACCTAATGAGAAGATTGATGCTGAGAAACCTTCTATTGAAGAACCTAAAGAGCATATCAGACCCTTCAAAGGTAGATTCTTTGGTTGCAACAAATTTTGACACATGAAGAGAGACTACAGAGGCAATGCCCCTTTCAAAACTTTTTTTTGCTTATTGTTTTAATTGCAATGGATATGGGCACAAGAAAGCAGAATGAAAAAAACTTAATCAATCTGGATATAGACAAGACAATGGAAGAGAACCTACAATGAAACCTACATGCTACAAATGCCATAATTTTGGACACATTGAAAAGTACTGTAAGCTGCAAGTTAATTAGGAAAGAAGACCTCCTATATGTCATAAATGCAATAATCCATTACATATAGCAAAGTTTTATAGGTATAATGGATCAAAAAATAGAAGAGTACCACCTCCTATGAATACACAAAAGAATGGAAATGATATTGGTAAGAGTGTTGCAGGTTTGAAGAATGATTTTGGAAGTTATTTTAAGAAAGTAGAAGATAATATCCATGGTAAGATATGGAAGATCAAAGAAACCATTGAGACATAAGTTCAAGGAGAGTTAGTAGAAGCTATCGGATCTTCGCCTGATGGTAGTAAAATAGAATCAACCTAAATTGGCCGATCATGGCCTTAGGGAGAGCATTGGATACAAACATCATAATATATCCTGCCCCAAAATTTGTCGATTGAGCTTGAGTGAGCTTAGGTATGAACTTGGCTGACATCATGAAATATATATCTAAGAGCACAACATCAGCGGATGCATATATTGTGATTGCGAGATTTACAATCTGACTGGACAGTATTGAGTAAAGTGAAATTTATGACTTAAACTTGTATAAAACACCATTTGATGACCAATCTCTTTACCATTTGATGAAGAGTGAGCTAAGGATATCAAAGAGCAAAGGAAATCAATCTACTTGACAATTTCCGTATGTGATCAATTGAAGAAAAAACTCAAAATTCAGCGGAAGAAAGGTATTTACATCATCTGGCTATGGATGCACCTATCATTATCGATGTTGTAGATCAACCTAGGTACAAATTTAAGAAACATCTGTACAAGTCCTATGAAGAGGATCCCGAAGGAGCATTTTATCAAACCCCTCATGGCGTATTACATGTAGAAGATATTAGGGATTACATACACTGTAAGTATGATATACTAGGAATTCATGAGATATCAACTGAGATGGAGTATATGACTAATAATGGAGTCGTGAAAGATGAATACAAACACATTGATCAGTTGAGCATAATGAAAATTATGGATTTATGCGAATTCTTCGAAGATGAATGGTTCAAGATATTGTTGAGTAGAGTACATGATCAGTTCATTTGGATAGGTGATTAGCCTATGAAGATTTGTGGTGACTTAATTCATGAAATTACTAGACTGGACAACACAGAAATCATTCATGTTGCAGAAAAAATATGTAAAGAAAGAAGTTGAAACCCTAACTCATTCTAAATGGGACAGGCGGGTAATGACTGTGAATGACATCTTTCAGCAAGATGTGAGGCTTATTGTTATGATACTTGGCTATAAATTGTACTATAGTAGTAGACCTAACTCAGTATCTGTAGGAGTAATCATGATGGCATAGAGAATGGTGAAGGAAAATGTGAAGTATAACCTATGCGAAGTACTGGCACAAAAATTTCTAGAGAATGTCAATCTAATAAAGAAAGACAGAACTAAGGCCTTCAAATTTGGCTCACTATTGATTAATATGTTTATACACATCGAGTACAAATTTCCTAGCTTGCACCCTAGTGGTTGGAAAATAGGGATACCTACTGGTATTCTAGTTTCACAGAGCTACAAAAGACAAAATAGTACATGGGTTGATGGGGAATTGTTTGCTATGATCAAGATCCTTCAAAGACAAATGAAAACCAGGTACAAGATACATGAGGACAATGTTTAAAAATACAAGGATACAATATTTTTCATGGTTGAAACTGATTGTGTATGTTTTGAAGTAGTCACACCTAGAAAGAAATGGTGTTATCCGATGGGTTATGAAGTAAGTTCAAAGGTACTTACCATGCAAGTTGAACATGTTCTTGCATCAAAAATTGATTTATCAGAAGAAAGATGGGGAACATATGAGGATAAATCAGCCAAGGTGAGAGAGGAACAAACTAGAGGTTTGAGGAAAAGGAAAATTCAAAATCTTGTGCATGAATGTGGTGTAAAAGAAGGATTGACAGAAGAAGAACTGAAAGAAGTGAAAAATAAAATGACAGAAAGATCTCTTGGATTGGAAAGTGATAGTAATACAACCCTTACAACTCCTGAGGTAGTAATGGTAGGTAGTCCACCTCCTCCATCAAAGTAGAGATCACAAATTGAGAACATTACTCCTAGAGTAAACACCAAATCTAGCAAGTAGACATCACCTAAAGAACAAAGCACAATGAGAGAAGAGAAGAAAACTGAGAAGCACATATGGAAGCTTGACATGAAGATGCTAGAGAAGAGAGCCATAGAACATGGTAAACTAGTCACAATTGATAGATACTATGACAGGTATGGAGATTCAGACAAATTTAAGATTGAAGACATTGTGATTGATCACTTACTTACTTTCAAGAAGACTGTATTGGAAATTGAAGGAAGTATACCTAAAAACTTGTATGGGAGATTAGAGACAAGAAAAAACTTAGCACACTTTAAGGATGATACAATCAGGAATCAGGAAATTGATAACATGTTGCCTGTAATATCCTTAAAAGAAAGAGAAAGAATATTCAAGGAATTGAAACCTTTTCTAAGGACTAAGTTAAGATTGTTGAAAATCATGGCGAGGAAGTATGATGAACTCACTAAGGAAACTCAGAAGGCACTAGAGAAAATATTGTTGAACACTACTTATGACAAGCCTCCACCTCCTAAAACCATTTCACCTACACAATTATGAATGGGAGAAATCTCAAAAGCAACTGAGACAAATGCTGAGAAAAACAAAGTAGATTCACAACCAGAGTTCTATGTTTTAGGTGTGCCAGTGATACTTGACACATCACAAGATGAAAAGGACCCATTTGTAGTGAATATGGACAACAATATTGCAGATGAAGCAAAACAGAAAGAGGAAGTAGAGCAGAAAAAGGAAGAAGAACAAAAGACAGAACAAAAAGAGGAAGTAGAGAAGAAAAAGGAAGAAGAAGAAAAGATAGAACAGAAAGAGGATGAACAGAAAGAGGTAAACACATCTTGTATTTCATTGTTGGCAAGAAGAGATATTAATGTTGATAGAATGGATAAAGATGAGTTGGTTAAATTGGATTTTACTGCACTAAACAAAGTTAAGGAAAGATCAAAATAGAAAGGTGACAAAAAGACTAAAGTAATTACAAGAGAAATTAATGCTGTGAACAAATTGCTTCCAGTACCTATTTTTTTCCAGAACCAGCACAAAGATGACATTGAAAATCTGAGAATACAGTTGATGAATTTGATGGTGTTGCCAAATTTTAGTCTAGGGTCTTTAGGTCCTAGGGGGTAAATTGTTCTTTGGTGACTTCTTTCTCATTCATCTTGAAACCTTCCCCTAATGTGCTTATCAGATAAATTATTTTCCTTGCCTATTTGAGCCTAGCGGGTTTTCAATCCTTCTGCTTCATCTAGTGTTTAGGTGATTTAGATATGTCAAGAAAAGGGGTGTCATAGCATCTTCTGAATGAGAAGTAGTCACCCTCGGATCTATAATGCTCAATGTGTTTTTCTGAAAGGTAAACATGTGATTTACATAAGCGATTCATAAAGATTTTGTTCATAAAAAGAGTTTTTCAACTCTTAGAGATATCAAGTTGTGGAGTAGTGGCGGTGATCATGTAGCATCCAGAAAATTTGGTCTCAAAGGTGCAACCTCGACACAAGTGAAAAGATCAAATAAGAGGTTAAGTGCTCCCGATGGAAAAGAAGCTGTTTAAGTGCAAAAAGGATAAAAGGTGAAGCCATCAGGATAATTTTCTGAAATAAAGGAAATAGGATTACAGGAAAAGTAGTCTCTTATTTTCTTTTCCTACACAAGGTAAAATGGTCTAACATTTATTCAATTCAGCATTAGAAGGAAAGTATGTTCATTTTCCGCAAGACTAAGGATTTGTTTCGGCAAGTGGCTAATGAACATAAAGTTAAGTGTAAGCTTTCAGATTTTGAGGCCGTTATATTCTCAGAAATGGGAAGTTTGAATAGCCCTTGATTATCAAAATTTAATGCTAATCCTGCCATTGTGTCGGTTAGCTCACCTTAATGTCATTCATGTGGCGCCAATGTTTAGATCTTAGCGGCCATTTCTTTGACATTTGCCATCATTTTCTGCTCACCGTATTTGCATAGCAAGCCATTTGTCTTCACTCATGTTCTTATTTTTATAGTAAATGTCAGTTAAGGCTTCTGGTTATGACAAATTAATTGGTATTGAGAGTGAATTGAAAGAAGTTTCAGACACATCTTTAAGATTCTTTGATCTTGGAGATTTTCACAAAAGATTGAATTCTCATCCAATTCACCCTATTACACAGAAGCTCAAGGTTAGCGGTGGGGTAGAAGCTGCAGGGTTTCCAATGGCAGTCCAAGCTCTTGAGCTTGTCAAAGAATGTATAGAGAAATAAAACCCATGATAAAGAAAATCCTGTTCCCAGATCGTTCTATTTTTCTGATGATTGATAAAACCCTAATCCAATCCGCTTTCGGCATTTCGGTGAAAGACCTGTATTGCGACATCAACTTTAGTTCATCTATGTCTATATTCAATGAAAAGAAGACTCTAAGGAAGGAAGACATGTAGAGGACCTGGTTCTAGACCCCTTGATCAAAGAAAAGTAAGATACCGAAGACTCTCTTTGAAACAACCCTAAAGAGGGGAATTGTAGATATTCTGACCCTGTTGACTAGATTGGATAGAAAACCCAAGATCCTGGATCTCGTTGAACATAATTTCTTCTTTGTTCAAGCCATCTGCGCAGAAAATATGTTCATTGACTGGGCAAAAATCCTGTGTGAGAAGCTAGCATCCTAGTTGAGTTCCTATCAGGGATTCAAATAGTTCTACATGTCTTCATACTTGATATATGCTCTAGCGACTCAAAACCTGTGGCCTGGCTTACCAGAAATCCAGAATTTTGACAACAACACCAGAATATATGAGTTCTACCCGAATCTGCAATTGGATCAGAGCTTTGAGGAATATACTACTATGAATGATGCATTCACAATGAGAATATGTTAGGAACTTCAAGGTTTCGCAGAAAGAAGATTCTCGCTAGAGGCCATCTTGGCATTCAGTTAGTATAGATGTTCTTTCATCCAATTCTCGAGTTTCTCTTATCTTCGGATAGGATCCTTCTCTGGATTTCCTAAGAGATTGTCCTAGTATCCTGAAGATAAGGTGGTATTGGTGGAGCTCTACCGACAGATATTGGAAGTGAACATTCTATGTTCAAATGTGAAGAAGATTGCCAGAAATTCCTTTCCCCGTGGTTGTTGGTCCATATTCCTGTGCATCCAGATTTGATGCCTGGAATTTGGTAAAGAGATTTGAGGATAAGATCAAGATACTTGATTATGAGGTTCTTAGGCCTCAATATGATCCTATGGTTTTTTTTAGAGATCACTTGAAGCTCAGACATGCCTACAGACATGTCCCAGATATTGAGGATTTCTGGGCCAAATGTTTTAATGAGTATCAGACATGGGAGAAATTGTGGTCCTGTTTAACTTTGGATGAAATTAAAATGTATAATAATGTTGTTGATGTATCTGATCTTTCTGATGATAGCCTCTTCATGCATCTTTCATCCTACAACTAGATCAAGGTGTTGCCCATTTCTTCATCTCCACCAACTAGTCCAGTGGTTGATTCATTGGAGCTTCTCATGAGAGGCATTATCAAGAGAACCGACAAGTGGGTGGAATGGACCAAAGCAAGACAAAAAAGAACTTTTGGCACAGGTTCATCCAGAATGACTTCAGGTGTTGAGAAATCAACTCCAACAGCCACTTCTTCTGCGGCACCATCAGCTTAAGAAGGTGCAATGAAACTCATCAGGAAAGGAGGTGACTGGCCTCCAGAAAAGAATGTCCCTATCACTCTGACTTGCAGAGGTGGTTCACTCCCAAACATTGGAAATGAAGAGGAGAAGAAAGAAGATAAGGAAAAGGAAAAGAAGAAAGAACAAGAGGTGTATGTGACCAAGCCTCCCTCACCAATTCCAGTCATAAATTTGGATGACACAAACCTAATGGATGGTCAGGACTCCTCTCAGCCGACAAACACTCTAGCCCTTTTGGTGACTAAGGTTGCCTCCTTCCATGTTCCATCTCAAGACAAGCATATTCCTCTAGTAGCCCAGAAGTTGTTTTATCCTACAACTCTTCAGTCTACAATCAAGGTGTTATCCATAGACTCATGGTTGGAAGAAACCATTGAGAAGAAGAAGAAACGACATGAGGAAGCCATTTCTTCAAAGGACCTGATCCTTAAGGCAACCTTATCTCAGCCACCGGTGAAGAAGGCAAAGAAGAAAAATTCCATGGCGGCCCTTTCCCATGATTCCACAATTGGGCATATGTTAATGGAAATAGCAGAGCCATAGAAAGAAGGAAAGTTTCATGAACTTTTAGCTCATGATTTCCAGATAAGAACTGTGGACCTAGGAGTGCTGGTGCATGACTCAATGATGAACATATGGAAAACCACCAATGAGCAGATTGAGGAAAAGTTAGAAGAACTTTGAGCAGATAAGGAAGTCCTCAAATCTCCAAATAAGGAGCTAACTAAGTATATTAAATCTGCTCTTGGCTGTACTTCATCTTCTCAGTTTGACCCCAATGTGGAAGAAAATAAGAACTTGCTACTGAAGCTGCAGCAAGAAAGATAGTTAGGGAAAATTGGAAGAGCATGGATAGAGGAAATGAAGGTTCAAGGCCCCATTGTCATCAAGAATTTGGGGAACCTTCTACTTGATGCAGACAAGTTGAAGGATACAACATCAAAGCACCAGGAGACCATTTACAATGCATCCACTGGATTGATAGAGAAACTAGCCACCTTGCAAGATGTGATTGATATGAAGAACATTGTCGCAATCTCCAATGGCATCCTTAAGACCAGGAAAAAGCCATTGTTTCATTGGAGGCAGTGTTTGGAGGTCATGATTGAGAGCTCAAGCAAATCAGCGAATGAACTCAAGACTGTGACTGAGTTAGTGCAAAGGGATATGGACAAAAATTTTGAGTTTTCAAAAGTTTTGCACACAGAATCTCAAGTATTCGGGAGTGACAAGTTGGTGAATATAGATTGAATGAAAGCTAAGTTTGTTTCTTTCATAGATGAGATTGCAGACTTGGCTAGCTTTCAAGTGTCAAGGATCAGTGAGCTCTCCACAAGAGATGCAGTGATCAAAAAGGAATCGAAGAAGCTCCAATCCCAGATTTCTAGGTTGGACAAACTGACAAAAATGCATGATTTTTGGATGATCTGAGCTGAGAATATAATAATTCCAAATGCTAAGGAATTGGGCAAGGTAACAGATGCAATGAAGGCTTACAGAGGAAAAGTCATTTCACAGAAGCAGGCATAGAATCTGTTGACCTTTGTCATCTTCCCAATTTTTGTATATTGTAGCTATTTTGGGCATTTTGTTAGCCTTGTCAGTTTTTGTAACCGACCAAGTTTATTATTAGAATGTTCCTCTCGGAATATTGTAAAGAGGTAATCATTATTGTAACTAGTCATTTTTGAGAAGACCTATAAATGTAAATTTTTGTAAAGTAAATAGATCGGCAAAAATTAATTTGGGCGAACCCCTGTAGCTGGGACTACTGTGTATGAATCTAAGTTTGAATTGATTTTTGTTGTTCATCTTAGTTAGCTGTTTGATGTTTTGAATATGGATGCTAATACTGGAAATTGAATGAATATTAATGAACTGGGTTTTGTTATTTTCATTTAGTGGATTGTATGTTTACTATCTTCAGCATAAGAAATTAGATTTCTTTTCATTGAACATCTTAGTTCAATAGATTAATTCTTGCATAAGGGATTGGGAAGAGGGTTAATAGAGAATGAGATCAAGATAATCTAGGTATTGTCAATGTCTTACAATCTTAGTAATCTGGGAATTGCATTGTTACACCTTCTTTCTTCATCTTTGCTAGTAGATGGTAGTTTGCATTCATCCCACACTGCATAACCATTTGCATTTTAGATTTCATGTCATTGAGTAAGTCCCCTTTCATTGCCTGAGTTGTTTGAAGCTTTGAGAAACTTGGTTAAACCTCTTCTTCTCTCTGGTTAAGAGCATACCCCTAAAAATTCAAAGACAAAATTCATTGCATATCTTTCACATAAGGGATACTGTACCTTTCAATTCAGGGGTCATTGATAGATTCCTACCATTGACCTGGTTTGTGGTTACTTTTTGTTCTATGAAAGCCAGCATTGGGTATTTTCAAGAGTAATTATATAAATCAAATTTAAAGTAGACAAACTGTAAACCAACAGTTTTTGGCGACTCTACTAGGGAGAAATCACAGTATTCCTAAGCTCGCTTAGTAAGTCTGTCTGTGGCTCTACTAAGTGACTTAGAACTTATCTGTTTGGCATTCCTAATGTTACATTACACATATCACTCTTAAGGAGAAATGGTGTTGCCTCATGAGGGACAAGTCCCACTAGAGCAACCTAATCTTCACATCCAGGATGAGCAAGATGACATTATAAACTAGTTGAATATCCTTGCCTCGAAAAGCTGAAAATCCCTTAACCAATACAGAAGAATCATCTTTGTGCTAGAAAGAGAAGAAGCCAATGTTGAGTATTGGGAGGGAGTGTTATAGGAAGAAGATTGAGAGCTGCACAGCTGCAGTAAAAAAATCCAGTAGCTCTAGATCCCAAGTATACCCAAAGTGTCCAGAGAGGAGGACATAAATATCCTATGTTTGAAGAATTGAAGAAGGCTAAGTTTCCTTTGTTAGAAGACCCTCTCAAAAGAGGAAGAACCAAGGCCCGGGATCCTGTCTTTCTAGGTATCTGTGGTGCTCTTTTGCCACCACCACGCCCTGTTTCCCAAATTCGTAGCCTTTCTTCTACACCTCTTGTCATCCACAACACTACCCCATTACTATGTAATGACCTTACTCTTCATGGGGTAACTGCCCCTACCAACATCAATTTTCAAGTTGTGCCAGTAATCCTCCCTATTTCAATGGCTATCCCTTGGGGTAATGCCATTGGGCCTCTTCAGCTAGGAGCTAATAACGAATTACCTCGAGCTTCCAGAAAGAACTTCCCAAAGTTCAATGGAGACAGGAAAGTGTCCACTGATGATCATATTGTAGCCTTCTTCACTGCATGCAACATTGTAAACCCTCAGCGTGAAGATGTGGTAGTAAGAATGTTTGTAGAGACTTTAATAGAAAATGCTGCTGACTGGTTTCAACATCTCCCTATGGGATGCATAACTAGTTGGAATGATATGAAGAACCACTTTGAAACTTTCTATAAAAGAAAAGAAGATGAGCACACACTTCAGACTCAGCTCACACAAATAAAGAAAGAACCTAGTTTTCCTATGAGGGACTTTATTGCAAGGTTTAACAAGTTGGCTAACAGGATCCCCACTGCTAGCAGGCCTACAACTGAGAACTAGAAGATGTTATTTATCAGTTCCATGCCTCCTGACCTAAGTTTCCAAATTAGACAAGTGCATGTGTCTTACCGGAAAGCCACTCAGACTCTAGCAATTGAGCTAGAAGATGTCCTCATAGCTGTCGGGAAATGGAAGCGAGAAGTGCAGAGTGGTGCCTCCACAAGCTCTATTTTTGATGCAACTAGAAATATTGAGGCAATGCTTCATAAGCTGTCTAATGAGATGATTTCCCTTAAGTGTAAAATGGGAAAGTCTACTCCATTCTTTCAATAGCCATATCAGGATATTCCTAGAAAAAAACATGAAGGTAAACAATTACAGTTTCCACCTGCTCAGCAAAAGCTCACCATTGAGGCAGATAAAAAGCATAATATGTGCATTTTTCATCTTAGAGCTGACCATGATGGTGATAGCTATCCAAAGATGAATAGATACAGGCAACTAGCTTCAAGCAACGAGCTAACCATTGAATTTCTCAAAAGAGAAGAAGATTATGCTCCCCATGGCGACTCCGATAATTTATTTTTTGAGTATGAATCTGATTCCAAAGTCAGAGGTGAATGCTTTACCACCATGGATGGAATTCAAATGGTAGTGGAAAAAAGCAGTTAGAGAGACAAAAATATGGGAAACTCTATTCCTTCCCGGAATATTGCAACTGGTCCTTCGGCTGGTGCACCCGGATCTTCTACTTCTTCATCTTGGAAGAAGGATCGCTCGAAGTCTGAAAAAAATGGTAAGTCTCTGTCTTCCTTTGATATAATTCAATACTGCAAGGATGCTAGAATCCAAGTGTCTCCCTTAGAATATTTAAAAACTCATCCTACTGAACTTCAGAAGCTTTTAGATTACTATAAAAGTGATGCTAACTCTAGAATGTAGCCTAATATAAATTCTACTGTTAGTGATGAATCTCCTAATAGTGGCCCTTTAAACGATGAAGAACCCATCCTTCCCTTGCTCTTTCAAGAAGAAGATTCTTCAATCTTAGCCGCTGCTCCTTTCTAGAAACCTGACCCGTTCTATGTCTCCCTATTTGTAAATGGTCATAAACTAAGCAACTGTATTATAGACTCCGGAGCCTCTAATAATGTCATGCCTAACTCCATAGCTAAAGCCCTTGGATTGACCCTTACCAAAACCTTTGGCCACTGTTATTCAATGGATGCTACACAGGTTCCCCTCCTAGGTCAGGTAAAGGATGCACAAGTTACGTTAGCCACACACCCTTCAAAGAGGATGAAGCTGACCATCCTGGTAGCCAATATTTGGGCCAACTATGGTATGCTTATAAGTAGAAGATTTTGTAGAGACAGGTGGAGAAATCAAGATGGATTGGTCCCATGCTATAATCCTGGTGGGTACTAAGAAGATAAAGATGGAGCCTAAGGAAAAGGCCCAATTCACAGTAATGAAGTCTGATGACCCTAAGGCACAAATCCTCTACCAGGAGATGGAATTTGGCAATTATATGTTGTTTTCAGATTTCAATCATCATGATGAAATACCAGAAAATACTAACATTCAGGATATCTAGACCTTGGAGTTCGACGATAGTTGTGCTACCGCAGGATCAAGAGCTGGTGTAGTTCATATTCCCCCGGAAGGAGACATGATACAACTTTCTTATAAATTGCAGTTTAAGAACACTAATAAAATGACAGAATATGAGGCTCTATTGCTAGGAATTGCTGCTGCGAAGCAAAGAGGGGTGAAGATCCTTAAAGCTCTTGGTGATGCAGAGTTGATAGTGAGGCAAGTTCAAGCGCAATATGCAGTAAAAAATGTGAGACTATGGAGTTATAGGAACATAGTCTGGGATGAGATAGAGGACTTTGATGCCTTTTCAATCCAAGCTATTCCAAGAGAATAGAACACAAGAGTAGATTTGTTGGCCACCTCAACTTCACTTCTCCTCCCACATTTGGAAATAAGAGATATGAAATACAAAGTTGAAGTTCTCTTTAGGCTGAATGTTCTAGATAATGTGGAAATCTGGCAAGTCTTCAACAGTGACAAGCAGATACAAGCTTTCATAGAAGGATCAAATCAATTCAGTGATCAATACTTTGAAGGAATTTCTAGTATCTGCAAGGAGTTCTCTCTAGATAGCAAGAAGGATTTGGAGCTTGGAGAAGAACAGTTAAAAGGTAACAAAATTCTTCGACACCTAATCTCCCTTGAAAAACTTTTTGATAGACACGATGTATGTATTAGAAAAGAAAAGGATAGGAAAGGTGGTACCTCGGGGGATTTTGAGGGAATGAACATATGCACTGAATATAAACCTAAGATGATAAATATTGGCAGTTGTTGCACAAAAAAGGAAAGAGAAAAGGCTAAACACGTACTCTTTGAATATAAGGATGTGTTTTCTTGGGGCTATGAAGACCTCAAAACTTTCCAGAATGGAGACTTTAAGCTCACAATCCCTCTCAAGCCTGAAGTTGTTCCTTTCTTATAGAAGAAACGAAACTATAATCCTAAGGTTTCAGATGCCATTTCCAGAGAAGTTCACAAGATGTTGGAGGCAAAAATTTTCTATCCCATACATCACTCTACATGGATAGCCAACATTGTGCCCGTCCGGAAGAAGAATGGAGAAATCAGAATTTGTGTAGATTTCTATAATCTGAACCAGGCTTCTCTGAAGGATAATTATGCCTTACCCAACACGGATCATATACTAAAAATAGTAGCTGGATCTAAAATGATGTCCATGTTGGATGGTTTCTTAGGTTTCAACCAGATTGAGGTGGACCCAGAAGATAAGTATAAGACAACATTCACCACTCCTTGGGGAACATTTTCTTCCAATATAATTCCCTTTAGGTTTATCAATGCTGGAGCTACCTTCAAGAGGGCAATGAACTCTTCATTTTTAGACCTCCAGGATAGAATAATAGTTATATACTTGGATGATTTAACAGTCTTCTCTAAGAAGAGAGAAGATCATTTGAGAGCTGTTGAGAAAGTGCTAAAGAGATGCAGAGAGCATGGCATCTTTCTCAATCCCAAGAAGTCTATATTTTGTGTCACTGAAGGTATAATGCTTGGTCATATTGTTTCCCATGAAGGAATCCAAATTGACACTGAGCGCGTAAAGGCCATCCAGTAATTGAACCTGACAACAAGCAAATCTAGAACAAGATCGTTCTTTGGGCAGGTAAACTTTCTTAGGCACTACGTTCTTGACTTTTCCAAGATTATGAAATGCATAATTGATATGATGAAGGGTAGTCAAAGTTTCAAGTGAAATGAATCTGGGAAGAAGGCCTTTGATTTGATCAAGCACACTATAGCAAAAGCACCAGTGTTGGTGCATCCAGATTATACCAAGGAGTTCATATTGTACTGCTACACATCGACTCATACATTGTCTGCTATCCTGATGCAAGAGAATAATGAAGGGATTCAGGCACCTATTGCACTCATGAGAACTCCACTCAAGCATCATGAATTGAGATATTTTCGAATGGAGAAGCATGCATATGCAGTGGTAAGGGCACTAAACAATTTTAGATTCTATGTATTACATTCCCATTCTGTTATTTATATTCTTGATTCTGTTGTTAAGAGCATTTTGACACAACAAGAAATAGGATGTAATACTAGAGGTGCATGGATAGCAAAGGTATAGGAGTATGATATTGAACTCAAGCCAACAAAGCTGGTTAGATGAAGCAACTTGTGTAAAATAATGGCTAAAAATCAGGAAACAGCTCAAGAGGAGGATTCTCCAAAGGTGTTGATGGTTAGTCTTCTTGATCCCTGGTTTTCTAACATCGCCTATTTCCTTACTTATGGAGATTGCTGGGAAGGATTGACATACAAACATATAAGAGATTTGAAGACCAAGGCAGCCAAGTATGTCATTTATGATGAGCAGTTATATAAGAGGGCAATAGATGGAACTTTCTTAAGGTGTGTGGACAAGCCACAACAAGAGAGATTTCTCCAGGCATTCCACAATGAGGCGTGTGGTGGACACTTCTCATCCACAGTCACTTCATATAAAATCTTGAGGCAATTTTACTACTGGCCCAACATGTTTAAAGATTCCTACAATTGGGTGGCCAAGTGTGATAAGTGTCAAATGTTTTCCAGTAAGCCTCAGTTGGCTGCTCTCCCATTGAAACCGATTGTAGTAGAGGGTCCCTTTCAGCAATGGGGGCTTGATTTCATTGGTCCAATAAATCCTCCCTCTTTTGTAGGTCAGCTATATGTCATAATTGCCATGGATTACTTTACCAAGTGGGTTGAGGCTAAGCCTACCAAGAAAACCACATCTGAGGTGGTCTGTGAATTTATCAAGGAGAATATCTTAGTAAGGTTTGGAGTTCCGATGAAGTTAGTGATGGAAAATGCCACATATTTCTCTTCTTCAGAGATTACATATTTCTCCTATAGCAACAGTATCCATCTTAGTCACTCATCTAATTATTTCACTCAGGGAAATGGTCAGACTGAGTCAAGAAACTGTTGGAATTATATTGAGATGAGGTATTGAGAGGGGAGGGGTGAATCAGTACCTCTAAAACTTTTCTTGGTTAGCCCATTAACCCTTAATCATCAGTTTTTAAATTATCTTATCTAACTGTTCATCTTTCTTTATGTATATGCAATCATATCAT
>MU228013.1:3379091-3391978 GCA_018584345.1 Thuja plicata
AATTCAATCTTGTACTTTCAAAGCTTTCTAGATTCATTTGCAAGTTCAATTCTAGCTTAAAAGCATTTCTTTTATATCTTAATCATGTTCAATTCATAGAATAGCATCATTTTATCATATCTATATGTAGATTTCTCACATTTGATGGCTATTTCTCACACACTCACGCTATGAAATCCTCCGTATTAGAGAAGGTTAGGTTGTTGGCTCTCGTTCTGAGGGTAAATTGCAGAAATCACTCCTAATTAGGAGGCAACAGGTCATCTCAATCACTTCGTAGAGCAAACAATTCAATGTTTGTCTTTGCGAATTCATTGATTGAATAAGGACTATGTTGCGTTTGTGTTGAATAGAGAGGTCCACATTCGACATCAAACAACAGTACTAGACCCAAAAAAAGTAAAAATAAAGGATGTTTCCGAAGGTGAAAACCCAACTGTGGCACCTAAGGAAGAGAGGTTGGACACCTTACCAGCACATGAAGATGAAAGATCACCTAGACTCATTGAACCGACATAAAAGTTTAATATTGGTACCGAAGTGGATCCTAAATTTATTCACTTGGCAGCATCTTTGAGTCCCTTGGAGAGGAAAGAGTTTATCAAATTCTTTCAAGAAAAACAAGTCAAATTTGCATGGTCATATGACGACATGCCTAGATTGGATCCAAGTTTCATAATGCATCATTTGAATGTAAAACTCGGGGTTAAGCCCATCAATTAGAAATTGAGAAAAATGCATCCACATGTAGCCCTTTTAGTCAAAGCAGAATTGGAAAAATTACTCAAGGTGGGATTTTTAAGAGTAATTGCATATCCAGAATGGATCTCCAACATTGTATCGGTTACCAAACATGATAAATCCATAAGAGTTTGCACAGATTTCAGAGATTTAAATCTTGCTTGCCCCAAAGATGATTTTCCATTACCTAGCATTGATGCTATTGTGGATCTAACTGCGGGTCATTCTATGTTTTCACTTATGGATGGATTTAGTAGGTATAATCAAATTTGTGTTTCACCTAAGGATCAAGAGAAGACATCCTTTACATTCTCATGGGGTAATTTTTGTTAGAATGTAATTCCCTTCAGTCTCAAAAATGTCGGAGCCACTTATCAAAGAGCAATGACTACCATTTTCCATGACATGATGCACACCCTCCTAGAAGATTATGTGGATGAAATTCTAGCTAAGTCACATGAAAGAAAATATAATTTACCCATACTTGAAAATATTTTTACAAGGCTAGAGCAATTCAAAGTAAGACTCAACCCAAAGAAGTGTGCTTTTGGGGTACAATCCAAAAAACTCTTAGGGTACATTGTTTCTACGAAAGGCATTGAAGTAGATCCTAAAAAATTATAAGCAATAATGGACATGGACATTCCAAATAATATTAGTCAAATGAGGTCACTTCAAGGAAGACTTCAATCTATAAGGATGTTCATTTCTCAATTGGCCGAAAAATGTCATTCCTTCACAAGGTTGCTATATAAGGACACCATCTTTACATGGGATGAAGAATGTGATAAATCCTTTACATTGTTGAAAACATACTTGATGAATACATCCATATTTATGTCACCTATTCCAAGAAAAAATTTATTACTCTATATATCAGCAATGGAAAAATCTTCAGGAGTCTTATTGGCACAAGAGGACACTGAAGGAAAAGAAAGAGCTACATACTCTTGAGTAGAACTTTGATCAAATATGAATTAAACTATAGCTTGATGGAAAGGGATTGCCTAGCAGTGGCATTTGCCTCTCAAAAGTTAAGACATTATATGTTGATGCATAAGGTGAAGCTCATAGCTAAAATTAATCCTTTGAAATATTTACTTAGCAAAACAGCCCTAACTGGAAGGATTGCAAAGTGGGTAATGGTGCTTAGTGAATTCGACATTGAGTATGTTGATAGGAAAGAAATAAAAGGTCAAGTTATTGTAGATCAATTGGCCGACTATCCTCAAGAATCTACACATCCAATTCAAGTGGAGTTTCAATATTCTGAGATTTTTAATGTGGAAGCTAAGACATGGACTTTATACTTTGATGGATCTTACACCCAAAATGGTAGTGGGGCAGGTATTATTTTGATCACACCACAAGGTTACACAATCCCAAAATCTTACAAGTTATTTTTCCCTTGTACAAACAACATTACAGAGTATGAAAGCTTTGGTCATGGGTATCAAGATGGTCTTAGAATGGAATGTCACAGAATTACAAGTCTATGGGGACTCTTAATTAGTCATCAATCAAGTCAATAATGAATATGCTACCAAGGATGAAAAATTGATGCCTTACAAGAAATTGGTGGATGATTGGAAAAATTACTTTTCTTTGATTACTTTTGAACAAATCCCACGTGATAAGAATAGAGCAGCAGATGCAATGGCTACCTTGGCATCTTTGCTTGAAATGCCCGATCAAAACGAAAGGTATGAATTCTTGGTGGAAGAATTGGTTAAACTAGAATTTGACCTACCTGACACCCAAATTATTACCCTTTTAAATGGACATGACTCACCATGGTATGGCCCCATTTATGCCTACCTAAAAGACCAAACCTTACCTATAGACCAAACCTGTGCTCAAAAGTAAAATTTCATAAGACAAGTGGCTCCTTATACCATCCTTTCTGACACATTATATCATAAGGGTCTTGACGGAATGCTCCTTAGATGTGTAGAGGAAGATGAATCAAAATTAGCTTTAAAATATGTTCATGAGGGGATTTGTAGGTCACATTCGAGTGGTTTAAACCTAGCTAAGAAAATCCTACATATGGGGTACTTTTGGAAAACCTTAGAAAGAGATACTTGTTAGTTTGTCAAATTTTGTCCAAAATTTCAATACCATGGAGACATGATCCATGCACCAGCATAAGAATTGCACCCATTTGTCACACCATGGTCATTCTACAAATGGGGTTTTGATTTGATTGGCATGATCTATCCACCTTCTTCAAATAGACATAAGTACATTCTCACGTCCACAAAGTACTTCACTAAATGAGTGGAGGCCATAACTTTAACAACTACAACAGGGAAGAAAATTTCCATGTTCATCCTTAATCATATCACTTCAGATATGGCATTCCTCACACCATCATTACGGATAATGGAAAACAGTTTAAGAACAAGGATGTAGATGAACTTTGTGACACATTCTATATTACTCATCATTCTTCATCCATTTACTATCCCCAAGGTAATGGACAAGCAGAAGCTACCAACAAGAATATCCTCAAAATCCTTAAAAGATCAGTTGGTAAGTCAGGAAGAGATTGGCACCTGCAAATCAATCCAGCATTATGGGCCTATAAAAATAGTATTTGTACCCTGATAGGAGCTACACCTTTTTCATTAGTTTATGGAGCCGAAGCTGTCCTAGCTTTAGAATTTGAAAAACCATCCCTAAGAGTGTCATTGCATGGATTAATCACAGATGAGGATTATAGGGTTTCCCGACTTCAACAGTTGGAAATGTTGGAGGAACACCAAACTCAAGCTTATGATCATTTGAAAGTGTATACGAATCGAATCTCGCGGAATTATAACAAGCATATTAAACCAAGAACCTTTCAAGTGGTAGATCTAGTATTGTGGGAGAATCCTAAAAATCAGGTTGATAGAGAAAATAAAGGAAAGTGGGAAGCAAATTGGCTTGGTCCTTTTGTCATTGTTTCTTCTTTTGGAATGGGGACTTACAAATTGGCTGATTGTGATGGTGATGAATTGCAAGAACCTATCAATAGCATTCATCTTATGAGGTTTCACACTTGATTAGATGAAAGAGTATCCAAGGAAAGAGTATCACTTGAGAGTATCAGATGAGTCAGCATCACCTTTCTACATGAGAAAAAGTCAAAAATACAAAAAAAAAACTAAAAAGGGAGAAAAAGATCAAAATGCAAAAAAATTAGAAAGATCAAAAAAACCAAAAACATTGGAAAAGAAGAAAATCAAAAAAAGGAGAAAATTGAGCATGAAGAAATCAAAAACATTTGGAAAATCAAAAAAATGTTGTCTTAGTGAAAACCTAGCAAATAGGCGCCTTGATGATAAAATAAAAAATAAAATAAAAAAAGAGAAAAAGTGCCTTGGTGAAAACCTAGCAATAGGCGCCTTGGTAGCAAAGAAAAAATAAAAAAGTAATAATCCCAAAAAGGTGAAAACTTGGAAACAAGAGCCTTTTGTCCCTTAGGTCTTTCCTAGTCACATTTGTACATATTGCATTTCATCATCTCATTTGTCCATATCTTCATTGCATCTGTCATTTGTGCATAAGTCATAATAAAGTCTCAAAGTTGCATTGTTGCATTCTAGGTTTCATTTTTCCCTTAGTTTCACATGGTTTGATTTATTACTTGGGAGCAAACATCATGAATTTTGGTACTAAGTGGATTCAAAAGTGCACAAATTTGGTCACACGTCAAAAGAAGATTTCAGATTCAGAGGAGAGATATTTTGGAACCTTTCATGGATATCATTGTTCTACCCTAAACAGTTTGATCCTACAACATGATCCTTGAGCTTCATTGACTTATTTTATCAGGATTAAAATTCACAAACCCTAAATGATTAGCATGTTTGGAAATCTTTATGAAAATCTTGATACATTTCAAAACACTTGGAATTTTTGGTGAGTTTTTCGAGTCGTGTTCTTTTTATCTAATCGATGATGTTTCAACTAGATTGGCGATGATGAAGACATGATATTTTCTTAACTTCTATGTGACTATTTTGAGGAAGATCCTTTAACTTGTGTGAATTCATCTAACGCATGGTCATCAAAGAACCATCGAGGACATTCATATAGGAAGGAGGGTTAACCTTTGTTTGTTCACGCAAAAGGATACCTTGGATATTTAGATTTTCAATATCTTAATACCAAAATCCACTTGCAACATTGAATCTGATTAAACTGATATTCATACTCCCATAGTTGGTCATTCAGCTAGTGAGGGTTGTACTTGGTTCACAGAAGGTTACCAAATGAGATGAAAGTCATATTCATATTCTTATGGTCACAGTGGCACCAGTAAGGATTGTATCGACTCCTAGTTCCACAATCCTCAATGATAAAAAATATATCTTTGTTTGCATTTATTTCACTAACCTCAAGGACAAGTAGTTGCATTGCATTTTCATGTTAGATTAATTGCATTTTTCATTTTAGCTTAATAGCTTTTCTTTTTAGCATGTTTCCAAGTTCAAGGGGGCTAACTAATGGGGTTACATCAATTCAATGGTTTCAAATCATCAATGTGAGATTATATTTTGCATTCATAGAATTAATCATTATTCATTATATATTCATATCAAGAGAAAAGAAAAGAAAAGAAGCATTAATCATTAGTCATTTATCCTGCTCATCATTTAGGACTTGCATTTCGTAAATTAAGTTGCATACATCAAAACCCAAAAAGATAGTTGCATTCATTTTACCATTTCGCACTAAGTATTGCATCCATATCATTACATTGCATTCAACCATACATCATGAGCAAAGTCAAAAAATCATATAGAAATAAGTTGCATTAACATCATTTGCATCCATTTATCTATGTCCTACTCTAAGACATTGCATCCATAGCATAATAGAAATAAATGCATCATAGAATCATGTAGATATGCATAAAAGAAATCTCATAACAACATCATCAAAGGGGAATCAATGGAAGATCATCATAAATAAATGTCCATCATCAAATGTCTATAGAAAATCTATATATCAAAGATACATCAACAAAATGATCCATCTATCACAAGTCCTGATCAAACAATACACATGATACATCAATACAATATCTGGATATCATAGATCTCAATCTATCTCATGACCCAGTAGGGGCATGTGCTCCATCTCCTACAATACCTGTACCTAAACCTCATGCTCCATTGGGATCCCTGTCACCTAATCTATCAAGTGTAGAAGGTGTTGCTTGACTAGTGCTAGCACTGGTAGGTAACTGAGCTAACGTAACCAAGAATTGCTACAACATAGTCATCACATGATCCAACCAGCCAGTCACTACAGTCATCCCTGCCTGTAATCCTCAAAAATCCTGAACTAAGCTATCCACAATTGAAGTAACTAGAGGTGCCTGTTATGCTAGAGGGGCCTGAGGTACCTGTGGTGCTAATGAAACCTGTGGTATCACCTGTGTTGTGCTACTCTGTGGATCTACCTGCGGAGCTTGTCTTTAAGGAGATGGAGGTCTTTGTGGACCTTGTCCCTGTAATGGAACCTATAGACGAACCTGTCTAGCAACCTGAACTTATTTGTGTCTGTGCCTAGCCCACTTTGCACCAACATTTCCAGGAGCCTGTCTCTAGGGAGGTGCCTGTACCTGCACTCGCCTCTATCTAGGCTGACCAAATCCACCACCTCAACCTCTAACATGACCACCCCACACCTGAGGTCCTGCAACTCTCTATATCCTAGGTGCTCTCTGAACCCTTTGTCTCTGAGATCTCCTACCATCTCCATCCCCATCATCATCATCTCCATCATCATCATCAAATAGATCATCAACATCTGGAATGGGCTCAGCTGGATCTGTAAATCTAACAAAGCAATGTCATAAGAACCACTCTTGATACTCACCAGACATCCCTGCATTAGCTACATGACTCATCATATCCCATCTCATAAATCCAAGATAATCAATATGTGCACAGGCATACTGATAGTCAACCTGAGCTCCTCGCATGGATCGCTCTGCCTGTACCCTAGCATACATTGCCATACCCTGGGGCATATCATGTACTCAGCCCTACTGACGAAGCACTCTCCTGAAGAAAAATCTCTCTATACATAGTGGTGATCGACCAATCATCCACAAAGGGGAAAACATATAAGGAAACTCATCATCTCCCTCTCGCCATCCCTCGCATCCTAAATATGGTCTCCATATGACCTGATAACCACGGGCCCACACTCGTGCCGAGACTAGTCTAGTAATAGGGATATTCTCCCAAGTCCACAGCTGTAATAGAACTGCACCTGCTGAGATAGATGCACTGTGCCTGTATACAATCTCATGTAGATCATGGTAAAGTTGGGATAACACACATGAACCCCAATCGAATCTCTGAGGATGTGTAATCAAATCCTCCAATATACGGCCCCGTCCAACCATAAAGCCAGGACCTCTCCTATCAAGAAGCAATACTCCTCTGATAACTACTCCTAGTAATGTCGACAATGTAGGAAATGAAGCAAACTGTGCCCAAGTAATGCAATCATTCTCAATGGTGTTGTCTCCAAACACCCATCTGCATACACTTCCATCATAAGCTGAATCATAGTATAACCTCTCTCCATGAGTCAGGATCCTCAACAACCTGTATACATCCTCTGGCGTGATAGTCATCTCATCGAGGGGTAGATGGAAAGTGTTATGGTCAGAGTGCCATCTCTCTGCCATAACTATCAATAGACCTCTGTTCAGCTGAAACTGAGCGAGATCAAGAAGGAAACTGAGACCACATGTCTTGATAGTACATCTCTCAAGAAGAGTGAGCTTGTCGACTAAATCAAAGATCCAAGAAACCACACCCCATACTCACAACTTACGGTAATTTTCCTACATTTTGAAACAAAGTGAATTATGTTAGTTTTTCTATAGGTGGATCATTCTAAGTCAATCAAACACATTAAATCTATCCTTTCTCTATTTTGAGTGCATCAACCTATTGTTCCTAACCTCTAGATCTTGAGAAGGGATCAATTTGGCATCATTTTAATCAATCTGATTGGCATATCACACATTCATCGATATGATTTTTCTAATATTCTAAACACTAAGTGACATCATGGAATCATATTTTCTAGCTTGGAAATCAATCAAGTCTTTTCAGACATTCAATCGAAGGCAATTTTATCCTATCTATTTTTAGTTTTGCTCATATTTCTTTGTAGGCAGCACTTGAATAAGTGTACACCGCTTTTTAGACCCGCGGCATTAAAAATCTCATACGCAGCCCTTTAATCATCAAAGGCGGCACCTTACTATGCATGTGGCCTTTTAAAGTCCTAGGCGACTTTCAATTTTTCCTAGGTGGCCTTGAAATGATCAGGTTTCATAGGTGGCACAAAACTATTTGGGTTACAAATTTAACCTAATTCCTAGGCGGCACTGGATTGCTCCAACATGGCTTTAAAATGTGTGGAGGCAGCTTTTCACTAGCCTAGGTAGCTTTTAAAGTTTCCTACGTGGCATTTTACAAAAATCTATCTAAAAAGCATTAAAAACTTGCAATAAATGCTATTTAATGAGCAATAAATGCACTAGGAAGGTTGAAATCACTCACTGGAGGCCCGTAGTTAGGAGGTCTCTGATACCGGCGTGCTCTCTCGAACCGATGCTCTCGAATGGGGACCACCATGACTATCAATCGTCACAGGATCAGAGAAAAATCTCAATAGTAAAAAGTGAAAATGAATAGTAAATTTGGGGTTTTCAACCTATTTAAGCTATTTTACCCTAATTTTGAAGGTTTTTTTTACCCAGATAGACTAAATTTCATCTTCTGTACACTGGGGCATCTTCTGACATGTTTTTCAGCATCATTGTTTATCATAAATGAAATCCTCTTGGATCTATTTTTCATCAAGTTTCATCCAATCTTTGACATTTGCACATCAACATGTTTTCATTTCTGAGGGGGCATCATCATATCATCAAATCAGGATTCTAAATCATATCTTATATCAGATCTGGGGCATTAAAAATTCAAACTTTATCAGTGAGGTATTCTGCATAAGGTTTCACATCAAGTTCTGCATCAGGGTTTTGCATCAGGTTTCAAATCAATCAGGTTTTTGCATCAATCAGACATCAATATCAAATCAATGATTAGGACATCAAGTTTTCTTTGAATCAATGCGCTTCATGCATCAATTCAAAGAGGGGCATTTGTAGACACCTAAAATTGACCAAGTGTTTCTTAATCATCCAAATCTGCAAATCTCAGCCAATTGCCCTAAATCTCATCGAAATGCATTAAAATGGATCAAAATAATTCAAATGGATATTTAATAAGGAAATTAGACAAAATCAAATTAAAATCAAAGGATTAAATAATCATGAAATCAAATAATCAAATTCAAGCCTAAAAGGGATCAATCAATTTATATAATTGATTTTAATCTATTAATTGTATAGTTTTAAATCAAAAATCAAATCTAACCTATTCACCCTTACATGGCTAATTTAATTAAATGATTGAATTAAATAAATCCTAATTTCTTTCAACTCAATTTGATCAACCAATGAGAATTGAGTATTTTGTCTTCTTGTCCCACCCTTTGAGGACAAACATTTAAAAGGTCCCCCCATTTGAAACCATTTGAGGGATCAAACTCAACCAAGCATTAACCCATGGTCAACTCACTCTACCCCCTACCCTTGGGAATTTTCTATAAATACAATCCATTTTCTATGCATTTCATATCCTAGAAAATTTGAATGCAAAGCATCCTCATTATAGGCAATTTGATAGCAATTGAGCAATATCTTGAGAATTTTGAGAGCAATTTGAGAGATTTTATCTTTTATGAGAGAATTTGAATCCATTTTGTATCATCTTTGAGAGAATTGAGCTAGATTTAGTGAGTTTATCTTTAAATTTCTCATTCTAGGATTGTCCTTGAGAGAGATTAAGGCTAAGAACTCTCTTAACAAATCTTAGATAGGAAACCATGAGATGTCATGGATTTAATTGCAATTCTTAAATTAAATTTTCATTTTCTTTCCATAGAATTATAGTTTAGAATCTTAATTTCATGAAGGTGTAATTTCTCACACACACATATTCCATGCTATTGATAGCTCTAATCGTGCCTCCAAAGCCTTGGCCAGACGTGATCGATGTATGACATTGGTTGTTCACCATCCAAAACCATACCGTCATCTTAAATGAAATGGTCGAATCAGTGCCCACAGTCTCTGGATTATTCAACCCATCAAATTGAAGGTAGTTTCCTGTCACCCCATAGTTATAGTTCTTGTCATCAATGATCACCAGGCATTACCATGGTTTAACTATAGAGAGCGATATTATAATATCTAATTGATTAAAATTTTAAAACTAAGGTAAGAATTGAAAATGGTTGCTGACCATGAGAGCTCTAGAGGGCCTCTTCCATGATAACTCTTGTCTGGGTTGTGTTAGCTCATTTTCTTGTATGAATCAATTAAAAAAACAATAAATGCTTGACCCTCTATTCCCAATGCAAATTCATACATGAATAAAGCTAATTAACAAGGATGAAAATCCTTCTACACTTTGGGCTCCACATACCCAGGTGGGTGCACCTAATTAAAGACTTACTGAATGACAGAAAATCTCATAATGGATTAAGGATTTAAAATCCTTCTTCCTTTTATGTCAAATGGCCTAGGAAGGTTAACCTATTGATTCAATCTTCAAGGAATCACTAAGATGAATTATATCCTTCGAATACATTCAACTACACATATATGTTCTGGATATCAAAAAATAAGGATTTTAATATTTGAATTGATGATAACAACCACATGTCAGCATATTGACCAGTGCCTAATCATGGGTAATAGAGTCATAATAGAGCATACACATATTAAGACAATTAATTAGAACACAATTGAACCCTAGATAGAGTGCCTTACAAACTATCCTCTCATTTCTCACACCAATGTATCAAATCCTTGTACAAACGCTAATTCTCTGCAATCACCTGTAAGATTTAAACTCTCCTTGAAAATGACTCACAAACAAGAACATGACAACCTTGTAACCAGTATACTCAAAATGCCTTACAAATTGAACATACAAGAATTAATTGCAAATGCAAGAAGACATCATTGACATGAAAATGGAGATTCCAACGTATTTTTATTAATATGAACTCAATAATAGTACATTTTATAGACTCAAAACCAATAGTCAGACCAATGTAGTAATCTGCCTTGTAGTCTTATTTTTACCATCTATATTACAACGTCACAACTTGATACTTAAAGGTAGCCCCAGTCATCTTGGAATCCTTTTGGAAAATAAGGATGCAACAAGCTACGGATGACTGGGCTACATGACAAAATACATTTCCAAGAAGAGACAAAACTTCTAGCTGAAGAGATAACAATATTTGCTATGAGCCATGTGATCATTTGTCTTGTGACCGCCTGAATGCTTGAAGTTTTTCTGAAGTAGTTAGGCCTTTATCATCTGGATCTTGCTCTCTTATTGATGAAGAGGCCCCAATATCTGATTTTCTCCATTCACTCAACCTCGTTGGTGTTATTTGTCCCCTTCATACTTATTGTCTCATGCTACCGAGGTAACTACTCCATACTTGCTAACCCATGTGGTGAACACCTCATCACTTGGCCAATTGAAATTGATAACCTCATCCTTTTGGCTGTTGAACTCCTCCCAATCACTGTTAGCCTTCTCAATCTTTGCCTCCCAAGATTCAAAAAATGCCTTGGCTTTACTCAAAATATCTATAGTTAGCACAAACCATCCAGTATTTGCCAAAGTGACAATACTTTTTGTTCTGCTAGTTAGTGTTTCATTTAACTGCCTCAGCCATAGGGCTTCATTTTTTATGTTCCCATCCTCTTGAACATATAGGGATACATATTGTATCTATCCTTGGAAAATTCCCCTCTCAAAGTTGTGATCTTCTTCATCACTATGTTCCTCTTGGTGTCTAAATTGACCATCAAGTTGAGACACTTATAAGTGCTTGTCAAAATAATATCAATATTATTTTTCTCTTTAGAGAGGGAATTGAAAGATTTTACATGGGATGCCCTCCCTTTCCATTTACTCACTATCAAATTCCATTGTTCCTTTTCAGCATCATACTTGTTGATGATGCTTGCAATCTTCTTCCCCAATAGGTAGAGATTAGAGAGGTTGATCTCACTGGCACACCTTTTCAGGTTGGAGAATATTTGATCAGAACATTTTTGCTTCACCAATTCATCAGCCTCTTTGTATGCTTTGGAATCTTCTAGGTCTCTCTTACCCTCCTCTTCTAATCTTGTTCTTTCACTGATTAGCCTGCTCTTCTCAGCTTCTAATTCTGCCCTCTTGGCCTCAATAGCTTCTTTAATAGTAGGATTTAGAGGTGTAGGGGATGGGGGATATGTTATGAATGGGCTTGAGGAGGAAGGTTGATATGGGTCCTGAGAAATTACCCTTTGGGGCATCAATTGAATCTTTTTCCTACCTTCCAACTCTTCTATTTTGTTGTCCTTCATCAAAGATTTAACCCTCTCTTAATTATAAGCCTTGAGCACAAACTCATACTTTTCATTCAGACTAGCATATGCTTCCTTCTCCTTTTCTGACACTTTCATGCTCAGATTGGCAAATTGTACAAAAAGGTTAGCTTCTTTAGTTCCCGAGGTATCTGCAACCCTTTTCACAATTAGGCTACCTGTATCTTCAGTCTCATCATCTTCTTTAACTCTTCTCTTGTCCTTCTTCTTTAGTGACCAGATCGCCAATGCTGCATGATCCTCACTAAATTGAGCACCAATTAATGTTCCAGCAGGGCTTATGGGTTCAGCTTGTTTCCTTATAGCATCAAAAACTACTGCATCAGCTAAATCCCATTGTGGCAGTATGAGAACCCCTTTCCTTTTGACCATCTATCTGCCCTCTTCAGGAGTAATTTTATCAAATTTCAGTATCAATTCTTGTTTAACTGCTTTCTCTATGTCCTCTTTGGCAGCATCGGGTTGGGCTTTTGTCATTTTTTGGCACTTCTCATTGTATTCACCAATATGGCATCTCCATAGAAACTGAATAAAAGCCCTAGTTTTGATGAAATTGTCATCAGACAAGAATTCATCACTTGCTTGCTTGGTCACAGGG
>MU228013.1:3406234-3435231 GCA_018584345.1 Thuja plicata
TTTCTCAGATCTCAATTCATCTTTCAATTGACTGTTCTCAGATCTAAGATTAACAATCTCCAAGTCTTTCCTGTTGATCTCCTGATTCACAAGTAGTAGTTGATTTGCCATGTCCACTTGATTGACTATCATGGTTTGCACATCATGTGTTCTTTCATCAAGTCTGGTAGTCAGCATTCTCTTGTCTTCTTCTGCCATAGCCTTTTCATCTTTAGCTTTCTTTTTTTGTTCAACAACTTCACACATTCTTATTGATTGGGCTTCTTGTTCCTTTTTAAAAAATTTTACTTCTTCACATAGTGCACTGTTCTTCTCCAGTAGATCCTCTATTGTTGCATTGCTCTTAGTAGAATCTCCATTCTGAAATAGATTTGTAGTGTCCTCTTCTTGATAATGAGTGTCATTCATCTATTTGGCCAAATCTTTTCTTGCAGCCAAGGACTTCTTTAATTCTTGTCTAATAGACTCAAGTTGTTGGAGTGCTAGCTGAACATCAATCTTTTGATTCTCAATTAATTTACCCATCTTGTAGATCTCCATTTCAAGATCTTAATACTCAAGCTGATTATAACCTTTTAGAGAACTCTCACTCTGATACCAATTGTTGGAAATACAATAATGGGAAAGCAAGATACTGAGAGGGGGGGGGGGTGAATCAGATCTTCAAAATTAAACACTTAAAACAAGTTGATCCACATTCATATATAAATGAATCTAATGTAATCTTAAATAGCATCCACACCATGAAACAAATAACATATTACACAATAATTTGGTAACCCAGAAACCCAAATAGGTAAAACCGGGGTGGGGATGACACCCACAAAAGTCTCCACTACTGCAGTAATAAAGTGTACCTATTAAGGTTACAATGTTTGATTACAAAATCTAATCTACCCTGTTAAAGGTCTACTCTGTTAAAAGCTTCAGATCATTACAATCTACCTTGTTAAAGGATTTAAACTTACAATGAAGTAAGCACTCTGCTAAGAGATAAATAAAGGCCTACTAAAACCACTCTGTTAAGAGATTTTCACCTGATACAATGATTAGAAAGTCTCAAGTATTGATCCTTTGATATGCACTCTGATGCTGATGATGGACCTCCTCTTTTCAGTATCTCTTCTGATCTTATAATCTAATATACCTTTACTCTACTATTCACTATGTTATGCTCTGCTTGATCTCTACTTCTGAACAAAATAACCCTCTGTGCATTTCACATAAAAATGCAGTCACTTCACCAAATCCTCTTTTTGCTTCTTTCACATACATACATACATAATATAGGGTTTCGAAGCAATCTAATATATTTATACAGATCTGACAGTGAGATCTAGATCAATGATCAATATCCAATACCCATGCCTTGATGGAAAACAATTAATCTTTACAATTAGTCATGCATAGGATAAAACAATTAAATGCATAACTAACTCCGTATAAGAATATTAAATGCACACAATGTCAACTCAAAAATCTTATACAAGTCGGCCGGATCAATTATCCTTGAAGTTTGTATCATTCCTGACAAGTATACAAAAACTATTCTGCTTGGCACTTTGACTGTCTATCACTTTGCATTTAACATCTTTGTCTTTACTTGGCTCGGTAATGTAACTCAACTCGGCAATGTAACTAGGCATACTGAAAACTACTTGACAATGTTGCTTGGCCTTGCATAGTTTTAGCTTGGCCACAGTGATAGCCAACTAAAACTTCCTAATGAAATGACTAAGTGTTGGTCACTAATCATCAACATAACTTAGAGATTAAGACTACCTTCATCCACCTTGGCTTTGTGCTTGTTGGTGTTGTCCACTAATGTCTTCCTCACTGTTTCATGAAATTCTTGCATAGCAAATGCAAAGTCATCAGCATATGCACTTGCCTTGACTCCAACTTTAAAATTCCTTAATTCATATACACCTCTAGGATGTAGGCCATATACAATTTACAAAGGACTCTTCCCCGTGGATCTATTTAGTGTGTCATTGTAGGCATATTCAGCTTGCCCAATCAACTGATCCCATTGTTGTCCATACTCTTCAGTCAAGCATCTTAGAAGGTTTCCAAGGCTCCTATTAACAACCTTGATTTGACCATCAGTTTGGGGATGGTAGGCTAACCCAAAGGATAAGTTGGTGCCCAATCTTTGCCAAAGAGTATTCCAAAAATGACTCATAAACTTTGTGTCTCTGTCTGAAACAATGCTGATAGGAAATCCATGGATTCTCACTATCTCTTTGAAGAATAGAGATGCTATTTGACTTGCATCATTTTTAGTCTTGCATGGCACAAAGTGGGCCATCTTGCTAAACCTATCAACTACAACATAAACATTGTCCAGCCCTTGTCATGTCTTGGGTAGCCCAACAACAAAATCCATGCTTAAGCATTCCCATGGCCTAGTAGGAATTGGTAGTGGTTGGTAGAGACCAGCATTTGTAGAAGTTCCCTTGGCCTTTTGACATACCACACAACTCTCCACGTACCTCCTAACATCTAGATTCATCCTTGGCTAATAATAAAACCTTGAGACAAGGTCTTGAGTCTTAGTGATCCCAAAATGACCACTCAAAGCACCATTATGTTTTTCTTGACTAAAATTCTCTCTAATGGAACCTCTAGGAACACATAATTTATTCCCTTTAAACAAGAGACCACTTTGCAAAGTATATTCAGCATATCTACTATGAAAATGATTCTTGTATTCAGCACATACCTTGTAAATATCTACAAAATCTTCATCATTTGCATATAGATCCTTGAAATGATCTATTCCCATGCTCTTCAACTAAATTTCTTGAATGGTAAGAGCTCTTCTTGACAATGCATCAACAACTTTGATGAGGACACCTTTCTTATGTTTGATGTTAAAGGTGCAAGCTTGTAGGTACTCAACCCACTTCATGTGCTTGTGGCTCAACTTCTCTTGAGAATTCAGATAACTCAAGGCTTGATTATCTAAGTAAACAATGACCTCCTTGGGCAGCAAGTAGTGCCTCCACTTTCTCAAGGCTTGAACCAATGCATAAAACTCAAGGTCATGAGAAGAATACTTCTTCTTTGCTTCACTCAACTTCTTAGAGTGAAATGCTACTGGTCTACCCTCTTGGCTTAGGACAACCCCAATAGCTATGTTGCTTGCATCACATTCAATTGTGAAGAGCTTCTCAAAGCTTGGTAGAACTAACACTGGTTGGCTAGCAATCTTTTCCTTCAGCAACTCAAAACTCTTGTTGGCTTGTTCATTCCACATGAACTTGGTCTTCATTCCTCCTTTGATTGTATCCAACATTGGAGCACAAATAGCACTAAATTGCCTTATGAACTTCCTATAATACTGAGCAAGTCCATGAAAACTCCTTACCTCTGTTGTTGTCCTTGGAGTGGGTCAATTCATAATGGCCTCCACTTTACTTTTATCCATTTGCAGATTACCATGAGATGGAACAAATCCTAGGTACACTAGCTTTGTTTTGATGAACTTACATTTCTCCAAGTTAATCATTAACTTCTCTTCATGTAGCCTCTTAAGTACTGATTCCACATGCTTGAGGTTTTCCTCTCTTGTCTTGCTAAAGATGAGTATATTATCCAAGTATACCACTAAACATTTTCCAATGTGGTCTTTAAGTACTTCACTCATCAACCTCATAAAAGTTGATGGTGCATTTGATAAGACAAATGGCATGACTAGCCACTCATACAGCCCTTTAGTGGTCTTGAAGGTTGTCTTCCATTCATCTCCTTCATTCACCCTTATCTGGTGATAGCCACTTTTTAAATCTATCTTGGTGAAGTACCTTGCACCTTCTAGACAATCCATCAAGTCTTCTATCCTAGGGATAAGGAACCTATATTTGACAGTGATCTTATTTATGGCTCTAGAGTCAGTACACAATCACCAATTACCTCCTTTCTTTGGGGCTAGGACTGTGGGTATAGCACAAAGACTAATACTCTTCCTTATAAGACCTTGTTCTAGTAACTCTTGAATTTGCCTAGCTATTTCCTCATTATGTTGAGGTGTCATCTTGTAGGCTTCCTTATTGGGTAGGGTAGCTCCAGGAATAAGTTCAATATTATGGATTATAGGTCTTATAGGGGGTAAGTTTGATGATTGTCCATCACTTACTGTACCATCATATTTCTGAAACATTTCTTGCACTTCTATTGGTAGCTCTGTCCTCTTTAGTGTCTTGGCAGAAAATTTTTTAGGCTTCAACACCAATGCAAATCCAACCCATTCTCCTTCTTCTAGGGCCTCCAATAACTCCTTTTCACCAACCATAAGGACATTAGGACCTATTTTCCTCACTTTTGCATCTTCTAAGAGTGACTAAATTCTGAAATTCACATTGTCCTTCTTAAAAACATAAGAGTTCTTCACTCCATCATGGACAGCTTGACAGTTAAATTGTCATGGCCTACCTAGGAGAAAGTGACATGCATCCATAGGCAGCACATCACACAAGACCTTATCTTTATACCTTCCTATGGATAACTCCACCCAAGCTTGTTTTTTTACCAAGACATGTTGTCCCTTATTGAGCCAAGTGACCTTGTAAGGACTAGTGTGGGGTATCCTTGTCATGTTTAACTTGCTGACAGCCTCCTCTAACATAATTTTGTCAGTAGAACTAGATTAAATGATGACTCTACATACCTTGTTCATCATCTTGCATTTGATCCTAAACAAGGACCTCCTTTGGCTAGACTCTTCCTTGACTGGTTCCTTGATCAATGTTCTCCTCATCATGAGGTTCTCACCTTCTTCTGAATTCAATGGCACCTCAGAGTGCTTCTCAGCTCTATTTTTATCCTCATGAACTAAATTAGTTCTCTTGTTACCTCCTTGAGAAGTACTACCCTTCTTTGGACACCTATAGGTAGGGTGTCCCATTTGATTACAATGGTAACATTTCATATTGGCAAAGTAATTGCCTCTTCCTCCTTGTCAACCACTTCTACCTCTGAAACTTGAGTTCCTTCCTCTACCACCTCTACTAGAGCTTCCTCCTTGCAGCTCAATGTATTTGACTTCTCCTTGTGTTCTTGATTCAGAACTCCTTCCTCCATAGCCACCTCTTATTCCTCTACTATCTCTTCCTCTCCCTCTTGTTTTGGAGCTTTGCTCTTGCTTTCTTTTCCCTTTCTCCTCTATCTTCAAGGCCATTTGATAGCATTGGTGGATGGTTTTGAAACTCACAAGACTCATCTCTTCTTGAATAGACCATTTGAGTCCATTCATATACATAGCTAGCTTGATACTTTCATCTTCAACCACGTGTGACCTTAGGCACAATTTTTGGAACTCTTTAGTGTATGCTTGGACATCCAAATCTTTTTGTCTAAGATTGTGTCTCCTTCTATGAAGTTGAACTTCATAATCATCAGGCAAGTAAGTTTGTTGGAGCTTAGTTACCATTCCTTTCCATGAGAGTATAGGACTCTTTCCTTCTTTCTCCCTTTCACTTTGAACAAACTTCCACCATGTGAGAGTTGATCCTCTCAACCTTGACTTGGCCACACTCACTTTTTGGGCCTCTGTGATACCATCACATTCAAAATGGTTCTCTATGTTGTCTATCCAATCCACTAATAAATCTGGATCCATTTGTCCACTAAATAGTGGCACACCCTCCAAAGCTTTGCCACTTAAAGCCTTTAATGCCTTTAAGAAGGGTTCTTGATCACTGACAGGGTTAGGAGTTGGAACTTCCTCTTCTATATCCACTCCCTTTTCCCTTTCTTCTTCTTCTTCTTTCTGATCTATCTTGTGTTTCATCTTCTTTTCTTTGTCTTGGACTTCTCCCAAGAGTTGCTCCATTTGAGCCAACCTTTCTCTTAACAACTTGTTGTCTTCTTCTTGCTCATCCACCTTTTTAGCTAACTCATCGTTAGTCACCATGAATTTTTCCTTCTCTAAACTTCCAAAAGTATTCTCTCCCATTGACTCAGCAGGTTGCAACATCCACCACAAGCCTGATCCTTAATCAAGCTCTGATACCAATATGATGTATGATAACTCCAAGGTTAGTTTTCACTCCCTCCAAGAGACCTCTCTTGCCTCCTAGTATCATATCCTTCCATAGGATCTTCCAATAGGCTTATACAATTAACTAAGGCCTATTAAAACTCTTTTACTAGAGTCACACTTTGAAAACTTCACCTTGTAGGATCAACACCTTAGTTTTGATTCACTTTCCCACTCTCACTTAGAAGGCTCTAAGTGTCAAATCTCCATAAACTTGCTTCAAAATTGTAGAGGAATTATTAATCATGAAAAAAATCTTATTATTTCCCACTTGATCCATTTTTTTAAGGATCTTGAATCATACTCTTATCAGCTTCCATGATTCATCATGAATTGACCTTAAAAATAGGCCTATTCTAGTAGCCCTAACCAGTCACCTTTTCCTATTTCTAGAAAACAATTTCCAAACAACTTGGAAAACTAAGACTTGATTTGGATACCCTTTTGGAATTTTTAAAACATTCACAAAGTTTCTAGGTCTGACAATGACCGTACAGGGGGTTCCTACAACCTAGGATAGTAGGCCTAATTTATAGGACTAAACAGTGAAATTTGGCTAAAACTTCTCAAACCAATTCCTTGGTGATTGGTATAACCTTCATCTACATAGAATGGTTATACATGGTGGTCACCTACTTGAAAAATTCCTTCCCTAGTACAAATTCATACCTCCATGCAATGTTTCATCACTCTTTCAACCTCTAGACCTGTAACCGGGCTTCACAAACTCGCCTAGGGCCTAGCATATAAAATAGTTCCTCATACTTTCCAGACTCCTAACTCCTAAAAATATATACACTAATTACTCCTCTACCATTTCCATCTAATATGTATTATTATCCATGGTTAGATTTCACGGGGGAGCCATGACTCTTTAAACTACTCAAAACAAGCTAATAATGGACTCCCTAAACTAGAACACCAAAAACCAGCACTTAGATCTACTCAAATCAACTTTCTCTTCAAATGAAAAAGTGTACTAACAGTCTATAGAACCCTAATCAATCATTATATTTAGCTTTTCAATCCATCCAATAGGACTGTCCACACAAAGTCTCAGGTTTTTCACTTAAAAATGCTTGTAGAGCTCTATTCTCTAACTTTCAAACTGTTACAATGCATAACCATGCATGAAGTTCGAGTCTTCATTTACATTAGTTACCATTTTCCTTCTTTCTAGGGCCTATTGGCTGAGAACCATCTCCTATACATTAGGGAATCAAAAGATACTCGGATGACATGCAATCTTTTGCAATAAGTGCAAAATTGATGACAACTTCTTTTGAACATTTGGCAATTTCCACATATGTCATGTTCCTATATTCTAGGGCTTCTAACATCCATGTCTCGAGGATCCAAATCCATTTATCCTTATTGCATCTTTACAACAACAAGATGTGTTTAGAACACATTAAAGACTCTCACCTTAGCTAAGCTTCTAACACTGAGAAATTAAATAAACAACTAACAAAGGCTATTATTGTGAGCTTAGTCCTAGTGACTAAATCACCTAGAAAACATTGAACAAGACCTTCTAAGTTCCTGAAACAACCTAAACTAAGCTCTTGACTTGGCTAGATTCAAGTACAAGCCATAATTTACTAACCAATGGAGGCTAGCCTAGGTGCTCCTGCACCATTCTTTAACCATACATTTGAGAATAAAATGTAATGGCCTCTAGAAGTTTGGTTCCTTGAAATGGAAAACATAAAAATGTGTTTGATACATAAATGAGCTATAAAATGGAGTTACACTTTATGGTGCATGTTTTAACACATTACAGGGTATTTTGGATTGGGAATTAAGTTGGGTACCACTTTTTCGGTGGTTTTATTTCATGATTTCATACTACTGTTTGATTGTTTCATTTATTGTATGTCCTATGTATTTGGTGTGTGAGATGGAGGTTTGTGTTTAAGAGTCATATAGTTGTTGAGTTACCTTTGTTGGAAATGAGATGAGTAACTGAGAGGGGAGGGTGAATCAGTTACTATAAAAACAAATCCAAGTCCCTTAGATGTCTTAAATAATATATCACTGTCACTCGGTCAATTAAGATATTCAAAGTAATTATCCTTTTAGAGATTATGTGTAGAAACATAAAGCATAAAGTAAATAGCATGAACACATATGACACCAAGATTTACCATGGAAACCCAATATGGGAAAAACTACCAATTGCAACTAGTTATTGTTTTTCACTCTTCTGAAGTGAGCCCTGTTAGGAACAAACCCTGTTAAAGGTTACAATAACACATTGTTAGGTGTGACCTTGTTAGAGGATTTAATCACCTTGTAAGGAGTGTCCTTGTTAGAGTTATTCAAAACACTTCAATATACAAATGTCACCTTGTGAGAGGATTTACAAAAAACTGTTAAGTCTACTCTGTTAAGAGATTTGAATCACTGCTACAATTGTTAGAAAGTAACAATGGATTGACCTGATTGTATTTGCTGTTTCAGATCTTGCTTTGGTTGTAAACTAGATCCTCACTGATCAAATATTCTATTTCAACTATGTTCTAATGATCTTTCCTTAATCAGAATCCCATCTGATTTTGCCTCTGCTCTTCATATCATATTATCATCCACTGACTCAATTAATACTAACTTACAATCCAAACTTGACCTTATATATATATGATAGACCTTGTCAAGATGTCCTCTATAATCTTCCAAATAAATAATAAAACTCAAATCTATCGGCCTCATATAACCAATTAAACATAAAATTTAATCATCTGTTAGTCGGCTAACACTAACTGACTCGGTCAATGCTAAAATTCTTCAACGTCCAACCTTCACTGTAATGCTTGAGTGAACTTGGTAAGAACTGAATTTCTTCAATATCTGAATGAGCTCAGAAAACACTAAGATAAACTTGGCATACACTAACTATGCTCGGTTTGGATGCATACATTTGTGTAACATCACTACATAAGTGTATAAACATGTGTAACATCAATGAAAATACACAATTGAATAATTCTCATCAACAATCTCCCTCTTTGGCATTGATGGAAACACAACATGTCATAATTCAATGAATTTTAGAGAAATAGTAGAATGAATCAAATTTTATTAATGTCCTTAGCTTCATTATGATTCTCATCCATAAAAATCCTTCTGTCAACAATAAATGAAATAAAAAATTCTCCCTCTTACATCAATCTCTATTTCTGAATAAAAATTCTCCCTTTGTCATCAATCTTCCCTCTGTCATCAATCTCTCCATCAATAATATTTATGACATACAATAATATCTCCCTCTTTGACAACCAATACCAAAGACACCAACTGACATATCCAATAAAGTTGTAATGTACCTGAATGTACTAATTCATATGCAAAGAGCTCTGACACTCTGCATCAACATGTTTGATCTTTTTTGTAGCTCGGTTGATGGATCACTAAACTCTTCTTTAGTGAGCCTTGGTTAGGGGAATCACCCCTAGCTTTCTTCTAAGATAAAGGAATGCATCCTTAGGTAAAGGCTTGGTGAATATGTCTACAACTTGTTCTTTAGTATTCACATATTCCAACCTTACTTCTTTGTTCTGAACCAATTATCTCAAGAAATGATACTTTATTGCAATATGTTTGATATTTGTATGCATCACTGGGTTCTTTGAAATGTTAATAGCACTAGTTCTTTCTTACTAGTCCAGGAGACTAACCTCTTTCCAAGAAAGAATGCTCCACCACTTGTGCTCTTCCTTTTTTCAACACTTCTTTCCCAATCAACATCAGTAAAATTCCTCAAGTCAAATTTTCCTCCTTTCTTATACCATAATCCATAATTTTCAGTACCTTTAAGATATCTCATAATCCTTTTGATAGCCATCAAATGATTTTCTCTAGGATTAGCTGAAAACCTTGCAACAATACCAACTACTAATGCAATATCAAGTCTAGTGTTAACAACATATTGTAGTTTACCAATCATGGACCTATAGGTAGTCTGATTTACCTCCTTTGAATCATCATCCTTAGACAACTTATGTTTAGTAGACATAGGTGTCCCAACTAGTCTGGAATCTTCCATTCCAAATTTCTTTAGTATCTCTTTGATGTATTTTGACTAAGTAATGTAGATACCATCCTTCATCTGATGAAATTGTAAACCAATAAAGAATTTGATTTCACCAAACATAGACATCTCAAATTCCTTACTCATAGCTACAGAGAACGCTTTGCATAAATCCTCATATCCAGTGAATAATATATCATTAACAAATATCTCTGCTAATAGTATCTTGTCTTTAGGGCCTTCTTTGATGTACACGCTACTATCATCATTAGTTCTCTTAAATCCAATACTTAATAGGTAACCCTGCAATCTTTCATACCAGGCTCTAGGAGCTTGCTTCAGTCCATACAAGGCTTTGTACAATTTGCAGACCATATTACTTTTATTAGGATCTACAAAGCCTTCAAGTTTGTCAATATAGACTTCTTCTTCTAGGATTCCTTTCAAGAATGTAGAATTTACATCCATTTGGTATACCTTATATCCTTTGTGTGAAACATATTCCATAAGAGTTCTGACTCCTTCAAGTATTGCAATAGGAGAAAATTTTTCTCCATAATCAATACCCTCTTCTTGAGCATACCTTTACATACTAATCTGGCTTTATTTCTAGAAACTTCACCTTTTTCATTCATCTTGTTTCTAAAACCCCACTCAGTACCAATTACATTCTTGTCTTTTGGTCTAGGTACTAGATTCCAGGTTTTATTCTTTTATATCTTCTCAATTTCTTCATTCATTGCTACTATCCAAATTTCATCACTCAATGCATCACTGATAGATCTAGGTTCAATTTCACTAAGCAAACATGTACCTTTAATTTTGTTCCTTGTCATTATACCTTCTGTCTGATCTTCAATTATTTTCTTAGGTGCATGATGCCTTCTGGCATATTTGGCAAGTACAAGATCCTTCCTTCTTGATTTTGGGCTTGTTCTACTACATTCACCATGCTCAAATATTATGTCATGTTTTTATGTCTAATACTCAGGTTCAACTGTCTGAGACTCGGGTGTCATTGTCTGTGACTCAGTTTATTCTGTCTGAGACTCGGTTCCCTCTGTCTATGATTTGGTTTGCTCTGCTAGCAGCTTGAGTTGCATAGGTTGTAACATAGTTTGTACTTATGAATTCAATAGTTGACAAGATTGTTGTCCAATTACCATTGTTTGTGTCTTAGGTATAGTATCAGGTTCATAGTACACAAAGTTTCTGTAGTCCTCAAGCTCTTTACTTCTTTGTTCTTCACAACTTTCTACAAAATCACCAATCTTTACATGTACACTCTCTATGACTTTATGAGTAGAAAGATTCAAGCATTTATATGATTTTCTTTTACAGGAGTAGCCTAGGAATATGCCTTCATCTCCTTTTACATCAAATTTTCCATTTCTTGCTTCCTTTAAGATGTAACATCTACTTCCAAATACTTTTAAATAATGAACATTAGGTTTATAGCCATACCATAATTTAAAAGGTGTCTTATCAGTTCATTTCTTCAGTTGAACTCTGTTCAAGGTGTGAATTGCAGTGTTGATGGCTTCCTTTCAGTATTTGGTAGCAACATTATTTTCAATCATTAAGGTTCTTGCACAGTCCATGATGGATCTGTTTCTTCTTTTTTCTATACCATTTTTCTATGGTCTACCAGGGGATGATACTTGTCTCTTGATTCCTCTTTCATTGCAAAATTCATTGAATTCATTAGAAATGAATTCTCCTCCTCTATCAGATCTTAGGAACTTCAATTTCTTTCATGTTTCCTTTTTAACTCTGGCAAGGTACCATTTGAATTTTTGAAAAGCTTCTAATTTTTCTTTGAGAAACATAACAGTCATCATTCTGGAATGATCATCAATAAATAGAATGAAATACTTCTCTCCAGTGTAACTTGTTGTCCCAATTGGTCCACATAGATCAGTATGTACCAATTCCATGAATTCTTCAGTATTATAGTTCTTTCTCTTGAAACTAGATTTTCTCATTTTCCCAATTTGACATTGTTTGCATGTTGCTAATTCAAGTTTCTTTAAAATAGGAATACCTCTTACTCTTATGTTCTTGCTTATGTTAACCAAGTTATCAAAGTTCACATGACACAACCTCTTATGCTATAACCAACTTTCTTCTACTTGTGCAATAAAACATGAACTTTCATTGAGATCAAGATAAAATATATTACCTTTTGTTTGCTTTCCAGTTCCGACTAGGTTTCCTTTACCATCTAGGATCTTGGCCTTACCATTCATGAATTCTACCTTGAGACCAATGTTATTAATTTGTGCCACACTTAGTATATTTCTCCTTAGTCCTTCAACCCAATAAGCATTATCACATTTAATTCCTTCAGTTAGAGAAATACAAACTTTACCCTTCACATAGGAAGGTTCATTATTCCCCAAACTGACACTCCCACCATCATAGTTCTCAAGAGTTTCAAATTTTGTTTTATCACAAGTCATGTGGTGAGAACAACCACTATCAATTATCCAAGTGTCATTTTTGCTAATATGAAAGAACAATGCAGTCTTTTCATCATCTTCATTATCTGACTCATTCTTAATGGCAATGTAAACCATTTCATCTTCATCTTCATCACTATCATAATCTTTAGCAATGTAACAAGATTTCTTACCTTTGTCCTTGTATTTTTTGTAACTATTAAAATCTTTCTTGCCTTTATATTTGTTAAACTTTCTCTCATCTTTTTCATCTTTGTTAGGACACTTAGCAGTAATGTGACCAACCTCATTACATGAAAAGAAAATCAATGGTATTCTTCCTTTGTATTTACCTTTTCCTTTGGAAGCTCTCTTTGCAAGTAGTGCTTCAATGATTTCCATATCTTCATCATCAGATTCATCATCAGTATCAATTTAGGTCTGTTTACTTTTAGAGTATCTATCCTTCTTTCCAAGGTTTAGTTTATCTTTGAATGCAGACTCAAGATTTCTAGTGTTAGGAGAATAATTATCAAAATTGTCCAACTCAAAAGATGATAGCCTTCCAATCAGTGCATCTAGAGATATATCATTACTACACCTCATCTCTTGAATAGCTGAAAATATAATTGCATAGATAGGAAGTAAAGTTCTCAATACCTTACTGGCCATTGTAGTATCTTCAATTGTTCCACCTATGGCTCTAATGGCACTTACACTTTTCTTGATTCTTTCACTGTATTTTTTAATGTTTTCTCCTTATTTCATTTTCATCATATCAAACTGACCTCTGAGACTTTCAGCTTTGGCTCTCTTTACATTTTCATCTCCTCCATGAATATAATGTAGTTTGTTCCACATATCAAAGGCAGTAGGGTAGTCCTTGAATTCATCAAATTCTGAGTAGTTGAGTGAAGAAGCTATATCAATCATCATTATGTTATGATTCTTTCTTTCCACCATCTGTACCACAGTCAAAGGTACCAGTGGTTCCACATATTTTTTATCTAGGAATTGTAAACCACCATCTCCAATACTAGATAAATGTAGCTTCATCAAGTCTTTCCATGTCTGAAAGTTGTCTTTGTTAAGCTTGGGGATCTCCCTTCTGTAAGACATCTCTGATCTTTAGCTTAGGCCTTTAAACCTTCCCTGCAAGCACTTGGAGCTCTGATACCAACTGTTGTAAATGAGATGAGTAAATGAGAAGGGAGGGGTGAATCAGTTACTACAAAAACAAATCCAAGTCCCTTAGATGTCTTAAATACTATATCATTGTCACTCGGTCAATTAAGATATTTGGTTGTAACTTGAAGAACCAATCAATCTTAAGATATTCAAATTAATTATCCTTTTAGAGATTATGTGTAGAAAAATAAAGCATAAAGTAAATAGCATGAATAAAGATGACACCAATATTTAATGTGGAAACCCAATATGGGAAAAAAAACCAATTACAATTAGCTACTATTTTTCACTCTTCTGAAGTGATCCCTGTTAGGAGCCAACCTTGTTAAAGGTTAAAATAACACAGTTTTAGGTGTGACCCTATTAGAGGATTTAATCACCCTATAAGGAGTGGCCTTGTTAGAGGTCTTCAAAACACTTCAATATAGAAATGTCACCTTGTGAGAGGATTTACAAAAGACTGTTGAGTCTACTCTATTAAGAGATTTGAATCACTACTACAATTGTTAGAAAGTAACAATGGATTGACCTAATTGTACATACAACTGCCTTTGTTGATTCAGATCTTTCTCTGGTTGTAAACTAATTCCTCACTGATCAAATACTCTATTGCAACTCTTTTCTGATGATCTTTCCTTAATCAGAATCCCATCTAATTTTGCATGTGCTCTTCATATCAGATTCCCATCCACTGACTCAATTACTACTACTTTACAATAAAAAATTGACCTTATATATATATATATATATATATATATGATAGACCTTGTCAAGTTGGCCTCTATAATCTTCCAACTGAATAATAAAACTCAAATCTATCGGCCTCATATAACCAATTAAACATAAAATGTAATCATCTATTAGTCGGTTGACACTAACTATTTAACTCGGTCAATTCTTAAATTATTCAATGCCCGACCTTCACTGTAATTCCCGAGTGAACTCGGTAAGAACTGAATTTATTCAATACCTGACTGAGCTCAAAAAATACAAAGATTCACTTGGCATACACTTGGCATACACTAACTGTGCTCGGTTTTGATGCATACATTTGTGTAACATCACTACATAAGTGTATATACATGTGTAACATCAATGACAATACACAATTGAATAATTTTCATCAACAACCTTTTGGATATTTGTTTCTTGATTCTCCTATGGGAAGCTTTCTCTGCAAGTATATCGTATTATGTTGTTGATTTCTAAATAATATATTAAATGTTTCTTTTGGAGTGTGGGTTTTTTTTTTTCGAAAGAGTGTTATGGTGTGCATGTTATTTATATTTATTTTTGTTAAGTTTCTATAACTATGATAAAGATTTGAATTTTATTTTTGCATGACCCTCCTCTCAAAGTTAATGTAAGAAGTTGTTTCGCTAACTTAATGTACTATCATATCACAAATTCACATGCACAAATCACTTGAATTCATCTCTTGTTGTCACACTATCTAGGATATTTTCACATCACTTTCTATAATGGTGGAATTTTTCATCCCTTCTCTCTCAATCTTCTTCTCATTTTTAATGAAGATTTATAATTTCTCACAGCTTCTCATTATTTTTATTACAAGGTAGGAGATACTCATTTTATATATTGTTATTATTTCAGAATATTTCATAGAGCACTTATACCAAGGAGAATGGAAGAAGAGTTGTTATATATTTTTAGATATAGTATAATTTTATGAGTATGTTAGAGTAAATTGCATTTAATAATGATTAACAATCTGTGTGTAGTTTGAAGCATGCACTCATGTTAGATTGTTATGTGCACCAAATGATAGGAAATATGTAATAATGGAGTTCTCTTATGCTTTTAGCTAATGAACTAATCCATATCCACATTCATTCACCCATATTTACACATGTGATCATACATTCACTATTGACTTGTCATTATTGTAATATTATTTGCACCTTCATTATTTCCCTACAAAATGCTATTTTAGTCTCAAGATTCACTTCCAATGGGCTAAGGATCAATCTAGCTCAATATCATGACATGCATAGGAATGAACCTAAAACATAATTTTCTATTCAAATAATAATTTTATTGAACCCTTATACTAACCATTGCACGCCATATGATTATTTTTTGTGTGATGTGTTATGCCATAGTATTTAGATACATTCAATTTGTACTTAATTTGATCTAAAACATACAAATACAAAAAAAAAAAAGAATTACCTAAGAGAGAGAGGCTCTGCAAAGGATAGAACTAGGGCTCGTAGGGTGGTAGACCCACATCATAGGAGGCGTGTATCTCCTAAACCCATGGTTCACATCATGGTCCCAGTAGCCTTGAAGGAGTCTATGGAGTTACAGACTCTTCGTGCATCTATATCATTGACTGATGTCATTGTTAAGCATGGCACACAATTAGTTGGACCAGAGGATGGATTAGCACCTACTACACTTTCATCATCATTAGATGCACCATTTGGCTCATCCCATCCCATTGAGAATATGTGCACCAGTATGTTCTAGGGTAGATACTGACATGAGTGAGGATGGGCCGACATCCCATTTGTGTACACATTGCGATAGTATATGTCATTGGTGCAGGAGCACCCAAAAAGGTCTTGTGATGATCTTGTGACATTTTGGCTTGTAGGTTGGTTTGTCTGACCACCTAGTGAATAAGGACTACTTATAAATTCCCTTAATTTATTTAGGGGTGTGTTGAGATAGGTGTGTTTAGGTTAGGTGATTTGGATGTTTCACTAAGTTCTAGTATCCAAATCCTAGGAAGTCAACCAAGTGGTCAACTTGGGTTTTGGTCTCAAAATGGAGTGACATTTGGGATTTTTTTGTTTTTAGGTGTTTTAAGGTCTTACATAATGATTTGAAGTCAACTTCGTTCATTAGGCATAGTGGTTTAGTGAAATGCAGAAAAATGTAAAAGTTGCTTATGACAACTTTTTAATTTTGAAAAGTTGTCATGACAACATTTCCTAAAATTTAGGAAAGGGCTATAATGGTGCCCAAATCCTGACCTTAGGGTTTTATCATGAAGGGATGACATATATAAGGTGGAAGAAACCCTAAAATAAGGGTTGGTTGTCATTGTGTATGGACTGAGTATTGGAAAGGAGAGTTTTTCACTGTGTTTTGTAACAGAGCTTTGATCCAGTCGGTTAGTGGATTGAAAGTAATGAATTAATGTATTGAGACTTTATGTTTTTACATTTAATTACTCACCATAGCATTGGTTTAGTTATCTAGTGTTACTGGTTAGTTTTTTGTAAATTCTTTCTTTTCTTCTAGTTCCCTGTCTGGTTTTGAGCCAGTCATGTAAATATGCACCCCACTTGAATTCCCGTGGTCAAATATATATGGCCTCTTGGAATAAAGTAGGGGAGTCCTTGTATAGTTTAAATATTACTTTTGGATTGTTTTTTTATAGGGGAAACATTTATAACACCAAGCCCTAGGGGAGTGCTAGTGCATTCTGGTTAGGAGCTTGGGAGAGACAGTAGCAAGAAAGCTTGCTAAATGGATTGGGTGAAACCAATAAATGGTGGGATCATGTAGAGGAGAGAGTCCTTGATAAATAGATGCAAGGATATGATCAGAGGAGTTGAATAGATCACCTAGTTCAAGCCAAGAATACATACTGGTGTACATGTTCCCAAAACCCTTAAAAGTAGGGGTTTCTTGAAAGTCCTATGTACGGGCAGGATGGGGGTTAAAATTTGAAAATACTAGAGCCTAGGATAGACCTACAAAGAATCCATAATTTTTTTGGAGGTTTTTTAAGGGATCTTGTGAAGCATTCCAAGAAAATCAGTTTTAGGAGGCCTAATTGACCAAAAAGGCTACAAGGCCTCAAAACAAGAAAACTAAGGACTCGACTAGAAACCTTTTCAAGAGTCCATCCAATTGAGTTGGAAACCATTGAAGGTGACCTAGAAAAGGCTAGGAGACCCATCCTAGTATCCAAGAGAGGATTTGGAGGTTTTTTGGTTCAATGGAGCCTTTGGTGCATAGTTGAATGGAGAAGGGATTAGTAGAAGTTTGAAGTTGGTGGAGAGTTCAAAGTGAGAAAGAGGATCATAGAATTATCCTCTAGATAGGGTAGAGAAGGATACCCTAATAATTCACAAGGAAAGGTATTTATTGGAGCAATAGTGCTCTTGTGAGTGAGCTCCCCATCAGTCATGCTTCCATTGCAGAGGATGTGGCCATCAACGACGACCTGATGACCATGGTGTTTTATGGTGGACAATAGATGTAGTTGTGTTTATTTTTGTTTATGACATGTTATTAATTAATCACCTAAATATTATAAAAATAAATAAATTTTTATCTATAGAATAATTTAAATTGATATATAAATTATATGAATTGCAAGGCACAACGGGTGGTGCAAGTACACCATGTAGTTTTTGATCCATTCAACATGCATGGGTAGCTTTGACAAATGAGGTAAAGATTTTTATATATTGTTAAAAATAGAATAATATGTTGGTTTCAAAATAGATTTTGTTAAAATGTATATTTATTTTATGTTTTATAGAGCTTGTCTAGGGCTCAAATGTCTCAATTTGATGATGTCACACTTTCGACCATTGACTTTGGCCTAGAAAGCTTTGCAGTATCATATTTTGCACAAGTCTTATTTACAATTTTAATTAAACCCATGCAAGTCATTTAGATTTAGATTTTTTCATCCGAGATTTAATATTATATATTCATTTCTCTTATGTTAATTTTTTTTCTTTTAGGTTACCCCACCTGTATGTGCGAAAGGTATCTTCTAGCATAGTGAGATAGGAAAATATATCCTTGCTAACACCAAAATGCCAAAAGGTAATTTAGTACAATTTAAGTTTATTTGTTTAAATGGATTATGATTAAACATGTACATGTAGATCTTGATGAATGCACCTAATTTATTTGTTCTATATACATAAATAATTGGAGTTTACAAAATTAATGAATGCACCTGATGTCACAGAGGTTCAGGAGAGGGAAGAGGTAACATTTCCATATTCATTTTCCATTGCATTCTTGTTTGTTCAAAATCTCTAAATTATTTCTCTATGGATATAACATATGTTATTATTTTTCATACAGGAAATGGTTGTAACAACATAATTAGCGGTGATGCCTCCTAAGAGTACAGAAGAAGCATCTGAGACTCTGGTATGCATTTGTTCTATATATGTTAAACATATGTGTTTAGATATAAGTACATGCATTCTTTTAGTTTTTGTAAACAAATTTGGATTATTAACTTGCATTGATTCCCTTTTACCTATTACAACCCCATTCATGACTTCTCACAGATCCTCTACCATTCTATTTTATTAGGAGTCTCGATTGTTGAAGAGGGGGCCCAACACAACAGAGGGAACATGTATGTTTTTATTCTTAGTTGAAACCCTCTTGTCAACTCCTATTAGATTGTATTCTTTCTTTTTTGAATTCCCTAATTCCTTCATCGATGAATATAAAATATCTTATCATTTACCATACAGGAAATGATCATAGCTACTTCATCAGTGATTGCGCCTCCGACGAGTATAGGAGATCCATCTGAGGCTCTAGTATGCATTTGTTTTTTAGTTCATGCATTTTTTATTTTTTTGGTCTTTCTCAACATATATGTTATTAACTTGTATTAATTTTGTTTTACCTGTTATAGCCCCTTCACAACTTCCCACAGATCCTCTACCTTTCCATTTTGTTAGGAGTCCCATTCGCCCAAGGAGTCCATCATCTTTACTACATAGACCAACAGAAGAAGAAAGACAGGAGGTAATAAAAAATTCAACCAAAAAAATTATAGTTCAGAATTTATTTATTTTGATGTTATTTTGAGAAAATATATTTCATTCACCATTCGAATTATTCTTGTGTAGCCACCTACAGAGCCACACACTGCTTCAAGGAGGCTCAATTTTGATGATCCACCACAGTCATATATATTGATAGAGACATATAGTTGTAGTTGTGGTCATTGAAGGAGAAATTTTATGTATATGTTCGACATTTTTATTGTATATATCGACCTTGACATGGCACATGCCACATTTTTGCAACTTTATTATTCACTTAGCATTTATGCCATTTTTGTGCATGTACACGACTATTGTTCATTTTCATATATATAAAAGCTGATATTCGATGCACTTTCTACATTGTGTACATATCTTTGTACTTTAAAACTTACTTATTTGCAATTGAAATTATCCAACTTGTTCATTGTGTGTATGTCTTGATAATTTGAAATGTACATATTTACAATTTAAATGTGATCCAATCGTTCATTCTATGCAACTCATATGGCGTATACTTTTAAATGATTATTTAATGTAATAGAATGCAAACATATTTATTATTGGAGTCATAATGTTCTTATGAAAGAATGAAATTCATACACAAGTGTCATCAACATTGCCAAATTTCATTGTTGGAACGCGCATTGGGAATGATCAATTTCATATATCTACCTCTTTCGACACCTTTTGACATGTTTTAACACATAAAAATTGTCAATTTTTTTATTTTAACCTTTCCTAGGCTATTGGAGTAATTGTTTTGGTTTGGGAGAGTGTTTAGAGGGTAGGTGCTTTGTAAAATGGGAAAAATTGCCCCTTGAATACCTGAAATCAACAATTTTTGAGAAATTTGTTTGGAAACACGACATGTCAATTTTGACATAGGTTTGATGTCACCCAAATGTTTATCTAAAGAGGTCATTTTTTATATAAGAGGTGTACGTGTCAGAAGTTAAGAACCAAAAACATAGTTTTGAGGGCTACTCAGAACAAACCCTCATTGTGAAGGAAGCCCATATTGCATTTTGTTCATCATGGGCATGAAATCACACCTCAATCGCATCAAGTTGGGTGGGTTAACCCTAGGAATAGTACCACTTTTCCTCTCGACACACCATAATGCTCAGTGACATACCCTATCGACGATATCCCTTATGTACCCTAAGTGAAAAAAATTGTCCAACTTTGACGGACTATTTCTTACAAACGGTGGAACCTATGAAATCTTTGTTTGAACCTATAAGGTCATGTTAGGCCCCCCTACAATAATCTATCTTAGTTTTTTAATGGTAAGAATCATTTTTGCAGGGCAACAATTTTTCTCAAGGTGCAAAAAGTGTCCCATGCACTTAGTGCAAAGTCGTTGATTAGCCCATATCACATTTTTTCCATCATGAGAATGAAATGACACCTCAATCATGTCCATTTGGGTGTTTTTACCATAGGAATGGTCCCACTTTTCCTCTCAACACACCAGAACGCTCAATGACATACCCTATTGACGATGTCCCTTGTTTACCATAAGTGCAAAACAGTGTCCAACTTTGACGAACTATTTCTTACAAACCATGGCACCTATGCACAATAAGATTTAACCTATAGGTTCATGTTAGCCCCCCTACAATAAAATATCTTGGTTTTTGAATGTTCAGAATCATGTTTGCAGTGCATCAAATTTTCTCAAAGTGCAAAAAGTGTCAGATGCACTTAGTGCGAAGTCACCAATTATCCCATATCACATTTTGTTCATCGTGGACATGGACCAAAACCTTGATGGAATCTCTTTGGGTGTTTTTACCTTGGGTATGGTCCCACTTTGCCTCTCGGCACACCGAAATTCTCAGGGACATACCCTACCAATGATTTCCCTTGTGTACCCTAAGTAAACAATATTGTCCAACATCGATGAAGTGTTTATTGAAAATAATTATACATGTACATGATCCATTTAAACTTATAGGTTCATGTTTGGCCCCCTTATAATAACCTATCTCAGTGTTTGAAGACTCGGCGTCATTTTTGCAAGGCAACAATTTTTCTCAAGGTGCAAAAGTGTCAGATGCACTTAGTCATGCAAAGTTGCCAATTAGCCCATATCACATTTTGGTCATAGTGGGTATGAAACAACACCTCAATCACATCTATTTGGATGGGTTTACCCTAGGAACGGTCCCACTTTTCCTCTCAGCATGTTGGAACGCTCAGCAGCATACCCTACTGGCAATGTCCTGTATGTTCATTGGCACCTTGGGCAAGGCAGTCTCATTCCTCATTTTACAACAAAGGGAAATTTTGGAAAGAGTATCCTAATTGAAGAGAAATGGAAATCCTAGTGAGTATACAGTTATTGCAGATCCAATGGGTGTATGGTGCAGGAGCACCCAATGATCTTCATGCCTCCATTAGGAAATATTTTTTTTTGAGTCTAAAATTGATGTTTCAAGGTTTTAATAAGGTCTAAAAGACCATCTTGAACTTGTTTGTAGTAGTATTGAGTCTTAGAGTGTCTCTTGGGCTCAATTTTGTAAAAGTATTAAAACTTATCAATGTTTCCATAAGGATGCCAAGGATTTGAATATAAAAATTAATGGTTTCTCTTCTTTTTACTGTTGGAATCCCTTAGAAAATGGTAGTTTGAAAGTTTAAAAGGCATAATTTATGATTTCAAATATTTTAGTCATGTTAAATGATGTTTAGGGGCAATATGATGATGGCATTGAAAGATTACTTATGCTCTTTATTTCTTGGAGCAACAATACCAGTCCATTTTAGAGTCATTTGTTCCAAAGAAACCTTACCTAAGTTCCATATATGTTGTAAAATGTCAACGAGGGTATTCAAAAAGGTGATTAAATTTTGGGTTTGAGTTTTATATGAGAATTTATGACCAAAACAATGAGATTGTTGATCTAAAGAAGACCATGGCTGAACCATAATAGTCCATTTTTGAATCAAGTGTTGCAAAGCACCATATATTAAATGGATGGGCTATTAGTTTGAAGGACCATTACATGTGGGGTTTTTCAAAGATGTTTATGTGTTATAAATTCCTTTAAAAAGATGTTCCCAAGGGTGGGGAATTCTTGTCAGTCCGCAAATCAACCTTCAGTGTTTGTAGGCTTTAAGGCAAAGTGACTTGTACTGAAAGGGAGTTTGAGGTTAAACAAGGGTGGAAAAGTATTTATTTTTGGATATCATTTTTGTATTAAGTCCTTGTCCAATTGAAGTGTTTAAATGCTAAAGTGACTACCTTGAGAATGATTTCATGGTATGATCATTTGTATTGAGTTTGTGGGAAGACCTTGTTTTGAGCATTAATATGAATATGACTTCAAAGGTTCATAATTACCATATGGAGCATGAAGACAACATTTTTTGCACTTTACACTTTTTCACTTTATTACATTGTGAATGGTATGGTACAAAATTCATTTATATAATGAGACAAAATTCAATATGTATTTATAATTAAATGGTACACATTAGGATAAATAGAATTTGGCCTCTGAATATTTGCAAATCAGCCCCATGGCCACTTTTATATACAAAATTTGGCATCTAATATGCACATGACAACTCATTACCAATTATATACATGAAATTTGGCATCTAAATATCCACATTACAGCTCATTACTGGTTATATATATATAATTTAGCCTCCAAATATGCAAATAGAGAACCTCATGGCTGATGATCATATTTTGTCATTAGTATACAAAGGAAACAATTTTTGAACCGTCGGTAACATGATCACCGAAAGATAGACTATAGTGCAACCCGACACAGGAGTTCACAGAGGTCACCAAAAATGTTAATTGCACTATCACTAATAGACAATTTACAGTGTAAAGCAATAACACAATTTACAGTATAAACCAACAGACAGTTCAAAGACATCACTGAGAAAAAACTAAAAAGCAACCTGAGCACCAGTCCACCGAGAGATAGTTTTATTTCTGAGAAATGTGGATCTAAGTTACACGTCAGATAAAACACTAGAGTTTTATATTTAGCTTTATTATTATCTTTAAAACCATTTCTTGAGGGACAAGTAAAGCACATGTAATTGTTTTAATTAGTCTAACTGATTAAAACATGCAAACTAAGAGATCAAGGTCAAGTTGTAAACCTTTGATCATTGAGTTTTTATTGTAAAGCATGAAACCTAAATTACATCAATACATTGTATAAATAGATGTAGTAATCAATTAGACAAGGATGATTGTAGTTGCAACAAATATCTAAAGGACCAGATAGAGAATTTCATGCAGAAGGACACAAAAGATAGAATTCAGTTGTGAAGAACAAGATTCAAGGCTACTGAGAAGAACAGAGGTATTATTCAATCACTATAGGTGATACACATATCTTGTGAACTTAAAGGATCTATATTCAGCAATTGAAGATTGCATACTATCAGGTCAACAAGTATTTTTGACTACTCTCTAAAAATTGTAGCAAATAGAAGAAATACTTTAAGAAGGTGGACTTAACAATCTTTTTGTAAATCTCTTAACCGAGTGCACACTTAACAGTGTTGTTAAATCTCTTAATAGAGTAGACCTTAACAAGTCTCAAATGTTACTCCTAACAGGGTAAGATCATCAGAAGTGATCACACTTTTAGCCTTAACTGACACCTTCCATTCTACAGATAGTGAAGCTTTGTGGGTTTCATCCCCACCGTAATTTTTACCTTCTAATAGGGGTTTTTTGTGTTACCAATTCTTGTGTCTGGTGTACTTAAATTTCATGAATGTTTCTATGAATGTTTACATGCAATTAAGTTTATGTTTTTATATTACATGCATAAGGTAGAAAAGCATCAATGGTCGGTAATGCAAGAACAGAGTAATAAGGGTTAATTGATAAAAAAAATTTAAGGGTATTGATTCACCCCTCCCCTCTCAGTACACACCATTCCATTATTCCAACAATTGGTATCAGAGCTAGATCTCTTATTTGCAAAATTTTAAATCACTTGAGAGAAAAGATCATACAATGGAAAGGTACAATCTCGATAAGAATATTGAGAATCATAAGTTGGAGATGCAAATATTCTATGAGCAATACAAAGAAACAAGAATCAAGATGAGAGATATATTGGATGAAAGAAAAGCTATGGCATCCTGGTAAAATGAAATAGACTATCATGAAGAAGAGATACCTGATTTGTTTGAATCATTAGGATCTACAGCTAGCAATACATCAAACACATCTGAAGGAAGCATTACAAGTCTGAATGAAATCAATCAACATCTGACAGAACAAGTAAAGATACTGCAAATCAGTCAAGAGACATAGATGGTAATGATGATTGATGTTATGAATAATGCTAGATAAGATGAACAAGAAAGAACATTAGCTATTAATGATAGGAGGAAGATCACTGAAAAACTACAAGAGAGAGAAACTAAAATACAAAGACTTACTGAACATCATCATGAGATCACCAATAAAATAGTTCTTATGAGTCATGAGGCCAATCGAGTGAACATAAAAATCAATGGGAAATTGGAAGCTATTCGTGAGCTAAGAGAAGAAAATGAAAGACTGAAGCATGAAGTAAGGATTCAATAATAACACAATGATGTGATCAAGAAAGCTAAAGAGAGTACCAAAAGAATGGATGATTTTCTGAATGCACAAAGAAGACTCAAAAACAATACCAGTTTAGGGTATACTGAGCATGGAGAATCATCAAACCAATATGATAAAAAATATGTCTATACAAATCCAAGACCAAATAATTAGTCATGCAATCACTATGGAAAACCAGGCCACACATCAAATCTTTGTAGGAGAAAAGCTAAAGGTATTCCTAAATTCACTTCTACATTCATAGGTAATTGTTATAACTATAACAAGCATGGACACAAAGCACATGAATGCAGGTCTAAGGTGAAACAACCAAAGAAGGAATCCTACATGGAAAAATATTGTTTCACTTGCAAAATGCATGGCTACACATCTCTTGAATGTAGGAGAAAGAAAAAGAAATCATGGAAGCCAAAATAACAAGAAAATGATTATCAACCGAGAAGCGTCGGTAACTCATATGTTTGGGATTACAACACATGGGTAACTTGCACAGCATGTGGTAGATATGGACGCATAGCTAAAAACTGCATGAGGAAATGGATAAAAAGATCAAGGAACTTGACTAACTCTATAATGTCATGCTTACACTGTCATAAGGTCAGTCATCTATACAAGGACTGCAGAGACTGAGTGACAGAGTCAAGCACTTTTTCTAATGGCAACACCATTAAAGATATCAGGAGAATGAGAAATCAAATGTGGAGGAAAGCTACAAATAATGACAATGCTGGACTGAGCACTACAGTTCATGACACCTCATCCAATGGATCTGGTGATATCACCACCCCCACTTAAGCAAAACAAGTAAGTATAGAACTGCACTATACAAAGCTATATTTTATATCAGTTCCAATATACATTGATAATATGCCAAATTAGCATGAATGGAGATGCACAATAGTATTACTTGTTATGAATTTGTGAATCCAATCTCATCGGTCAATACACACCAAGGATTGTTGGTGTACATATAAAATCCAAGTTGCTAGTGTAAACCGAGCATCATCGGTAATCATGTAAAAGACAATTAAGTCTTCACCACATACCGAGCATCATCAGGAAACATGTGAAAAGTTCAACTGAGTTGTCACTTACCCCGAAGTAGTGTATACTCACCGAGCCAAAAATTTTGCGTGATGACCGAGCAACCCCATCTTTGACCACCGAGAAGTAGGTAAAGCCTTTATTGCACCACTTAGGGCATCATCTATAAAAGGATGATGGAAATCTCATTAATTCACCAAGCATTTAAGAGAAAAGAGAAGAGAAACCAAAAGAAAAAAGATTGCAAATCGATTCACAAGCACATTCATGGCTACTCTGACAGATTCCCAACATCTACAGCTAAGATCAAGTGAGTATCAAACAATCACCAAGAAAATAGATCATTTATGGAGAAAGCCCTAATTTCACAGAAACATGGAAACTACATCGCGAGTCACCAAGATGAAGAATGCGAAGGACAAGAAGGTCAACCTAATCAATAAATCTACCTGTGAACATCCCAAGTATAAATTTTTCCATGAGGTTTCTTTAGAACCCAACAACCAAGGAGCATTCTCAAGCGTACCTCCTAGGGTTTTTCTAGTCAAGGATGTATGAGCATATATCCACTGCAAGATTGTAGAAATCAGAGATCTTGAAGTAGAAGAATCCTACAAGAAGCTTTGCACAGATGGAAACATTAAAAATGAACACATGCAAATTGAGTTAAAAGGGTTAACAAAATGCCCTAATGTTCCCGAAAGAGTTTAAAACTAAGTGGATTCAGATAGTACTCAGCAGAGTACATGATAGGAAAATGTGGTTGGATGAACTAAAACCAAACACTAAGGATGTTATTCACATAGTAACCGGTTATCCAGTAACTGACAAGGCCAAAGGCCTAAAACATCCTTCTCACCCCAAGATAGGAAATATGATAGGTGCAGTATGGGATGATAGAGGTTTAAAGGTTAACTCCATCATTGATCTAGAACTAAATTTGGGTACATGTGTACTTGGATACTTGGTATTCCAAGCTAGCAGACTAAATTGCATAGCATGTGGAGCAGTTGACACTGCCCATAAAATTGTGAAGAAAGTTCTACAACGAGATTTATCTGAGCTTCTACTGAAGCAACTGGAGGAGAACATGAGGACTATTAAATCAGCCAAGTCTAATTCATGTAAGTTCGGATCACTCCTCATGTGCACATTTTTTTATTTCCAGAATTTCTTCCCATCTTTCGGTAATGTCAATTGGGACATAACCCGACCAGTAACTATACAAATTAGTGAATATATTAAGTCACTAGGGGACAATTTTACATCATTCATGGATGCATACTTCACTACCTTTAAGGATAGAATGCAGAAAGAATGAGGAAACCTAAAAAACTGGTGGAACAGTATAAATATGATATATGTTTCATAGTAGATACCGACACCGCTTTAATAAAACTAGTTGTACCGAGGACAGCATGGTTACCACCTCTTGATTATGAAATCAACATTGATCAAGGCACAAGTGCTATTGAAGCATTATTGAATGAAGCAGTGGACAAATCATTACCAAGATTTGGCACTTATGAAGAATTTAAGGCCAGAATCAAAATAGGCTTAGTAGTGAAGAAGATCGACAGAAAGAAGACTAAAATGGTAAAGACACTTCAAAATAAGTAGTCGATAAATGATGAAGAATCATAACAAAAAGATGACACCGAGGGACAGTCATCCATCGATGAAGGTGAACAATTGAGTGACTCTAAGTCAACTGAGTTTACATGCAATTAAGTTTATGTTTTGATATTACATGCATAAGGTAGAAAAGCATCAATGGTCAATAATGCAAGAACAAAGTAATAAGGGTTAATTAATAAAAAAATTTAAGGGTACTGATTCACCCCTCCCCTCTCAGTACACACCATTCCATTATTCCAACATTGGCCATTTATATAGAAAAAAGAGAAGTTACATCATTTCGCACAATATATATACAAAATTGTCAAAATTATTCTACCATTTTGTAGAATAATTCTTCTAGATAGCCTAAAATTAATCAAGTGAACCTTCTGGATCAACTCTAATCCTTATTGTGCCAAGTATTGTCTCATGGTTAGATTCACAAACTTTCCACAAATTCTTGTTAAGAGGTCTACCATGATACTTAATCAATTGAATATTTGTTGCAACAACAAGGTTAGAATAATGAAGAATATGTCTATGTTCTCAAAGTCCTCAAACAACTAGGCATTATAATTTTTTATAGGGTACTTTCTTTTTATAGAAGGATAATTTAATAGCAAAATTAATATAAAGTGTAATAAAATGTGTTTAAGAGGTATTAATGCAATGACACAACAATAATACCTTCTAAGTCATGTCCCTGACACAACAACGGATCCTATTGGGTACTCAATACCCTCTCCATCAATGACTGTAGTTGTCAATTTCTTTTTGGCCTCTATACAATGGTACAAGAAGTAATATGCTCGTTCATTGTTCTCATCTGCAATAACTTCATATACATGACCTGCATTTTATAGAAGGATAATTTAATACAAAAAAAAATGTAAAGTGTAATAAAATGAGTTTAAAACTGATTTTAAATAAGTAATTAATTAAGAAATTACCTGGGTCAACTAGGTCAGATACATGGTCAAAATCCACTGATGCTTCAATCTGGTTCAATTGTAGTGCTATAGGAAGTTCATATGTATCAAGGGGTTCCAAAGGTCTATAAGACCATTGGAGAAAACCACTCATTTGATTCACATTTGTCGCACAAAAAATGCACAATAATCTGTCACCTTTTAGGACAACTTATCAGCACAGCTGAATTTTAGTATTTCTAACTAAAAATTAATTTTGGCCAAACATATGGTCTAGCTAGATTCATTATAGTTAAGTTAGATAAGGT
>MU228013.1:3439035-3455020 GCA_018584345.1 Thuja plicata
CATATTAGATAGATAAGATGAAGAGGGAAGGAAGATGAGAGAGAGAGAGAGAGAGAGAGAGAGAGATGCATATTTAGACATAGATATGTATATCTATATAAATATATGCATATATCTATAGATATACATATTATATATGTAAGTATATACATTTATGTAGTGTATGCTAAGTTTACAAATATATGTTTTTATTTCGTCATAGCACGTGTGGGTTTTGTAGTACTAAAACTTATGCTTTTAGTTCTACATAACCTGCATGGGTTATGTAGAACTAGGGAAACAACTTTTAGTCATACAAAACCCATGCGGATTATTTAGTACTAAGGAACCCGTACATGTTATGGTTAGGTAAGAGGGTTGGACAACAACCCTAAGGCTTGGAAGTCATTTTTCCCTCTATTTCTCTCCCTTTACACGTCAACTTCCTCGTCATCACGTTTACACATCATAAGTGGGTATCTGTAAAATTACTACCACAATGTCACATGTCTTCTCACCTTTCTCACCATATAAATTTTTCTATTTTTGGACAACATTAGCGTAGTAAACTTTAATTTTATTTATCAGAGTCTTCACAGTCCTCAAAGACATATGTCTACCATTTTCTTAATAAATTTTGATCTACTTGAAAAAATTCAAAAAAAATTACATATTATTGTTCTACACTTGATTATATACACTTTCAAAAAAAATCTTACATTTTTAATTATTTTGATGCAAGTTATGCCAAGTGCATGAACATGCACCAGATTTTCAAGATGCAGCAACTTCAAGAAATCATAAAAAATACTAAACAGAAAATTACAAAAAAAAATACACAAATTCTAGATCTCACTCTTACCTATCATTCTACCAAAGGGTTTTACAAAATACTAAATCAAATCAGGATAATGTTTTGTGCACAGAGGCTTTGACCCTCTTAATCTTATCCATTTTTTAAAAACTTTACTAGTTTACAAACTAGATTAAGAGTACTACAATTCTTATTTTTTGTACAACTCCTAATTTTGAGTGCATGACCCTCAAATTTCTCTTCAAAGTTTAGGTTTACCTAATTTTAGAAATAAAGTGGCCACTTATACCCCCTTTTTGTGGTGACTTGGTGGTCAAAACCTCCTTGGAGATTTGTGACATGGCATAACTGCCTCCCATGGGTCGGTTTAAATCTTGTATTTGTATCGGGCATTCACAGTTCAAGTTTTTGGTGCAACAACAAATGATTCTAACAATCAATATCAGAGCCTTGGGTCACGGGTTTGAGTCTCCCTTTAGTGGGTGTTGAGGGCTCAGTCAGTGTTGACGGGGAGATTTGTTTACTTGGTGGTTAGCACCTCCTTGGAGACTCATGACATGGATTAACTGCCTCCCACAGGTCGGGTTAAATCTTGAATTTGTATCGGGCATTGACAGTTTGATCTTTTGATGCAACGACAAATGATTCCAACATTTTGTTCACCATCTTGGTGCACTTACCCATTAGAATGAAAGAAAATTTAGAGGGTCCCATTGAACTAGTAGCCTCTTCTACCTTAATATATGGCCAATAGAGTCTCCAATGGCCTTAAAGAAAGAATTTTCCAAAAAATGAAGAGGAAGATTGGGAAGACGAACCCATATTGGATGTACAGTGAGTAGCTTAGTAAGAGAGTTAAAGATTGTCCAGGCTTGGCCAAGAGAAAATGATTTCCCCACATCCATAGTTTTCTCAATACCAAATCACGTTCTTCAACATAAGTAAAAAAAACAATAAAAAAACCCTTTGCATAAGGGAAAATCTCAATGTTACCAGAGACTAGAGATCTCCAAGAATTTGTCACCAAGCGACATAGATCTAAAAGAGAGGTCCAAAATTCAGTGAATGTACAAACTAATCCACAACATTGGTATAAATCCATATTATCCACCACATTTGGGCCCCATACCACCATAAGGGAGGTCTTGGCACATGAAATTGAATGAGATTTCACCTTTATAGTAGTGGCAATAGATTTGGCACCACGAGTATATCTCCATCCACCAACAACAAAACTTTTAGGGGGAGGAACCCCAAGCTTCTCCCTAGAAGTGGAGATCCCTCCACCACCAGTACTAGAAACAAGAAGAGTCTCAATGCCAACCACAATGAATAGAGGGGATGCACTTTGCACACTCAATCCCAACCCAAAGAGAGGAGGGTTAGAAGATCCAAGAGAAACACACCCAGATGGCCTAGCAGAGTATATAGCTAGTGAAGAGGAAGCTCCTAATGAAGCCCCCATCCTAGGGGCATATTTTGTGGTCGAGGACAATAGAGTAGGTGAAGATAGAGGTCTGGGCGGATTCAAAATGCGAGCATAGTGGAAAATAGATGACTCCATTTTGTGTATGTTATTATCTATAATATACTATATATTTCTTAAACAGTGGAATATCTTTCAAAAAATATGTCTAATCTTGGTAGAGTTAATTGAGATGCAGTTAAAAGATTCTTCATCTATTAAAGGGTACATCAGAGTATTCTTTTTTTTTTTATCATGGTAATCTGATAGGAGACAAGATTTCCCTTCATATTCATTGTTATGTGGGTTCAGATCAAGTAGATGATATTTATAGCAAAAGATCCATCAACGCCTATGTGTTTTCTCTTTTGGTGGTTCAATTAGTTGGATGAAAAATTTCCAAGTTGTGTTTTCTTTGTCCAATAGCTTAGTTGAGTATATGGAAGCTACCTTTGCTTATAAAGAAGGCATTTATTTAAGATGCCATGGTCCTATATTGGAATAAAAAAAGATGTGAAAGTCTATTGTGACAATCAAATTGCAACCTACATAGCTAAGAACCCAAACTTTTATGTCAAGACCACTTGCACATTGATGTTTAATATCATTTTGTTAGAGATATGGTTGAGGATGGTAGGGTGAAGTTGGTTAAGGTAGAGATTTTGATGAATATTGCATGTTATTTAACTAAGGTTTTGAATACTGAGAAGTTTAGATGATGTTCAAGGTCTATGGATCTCATGGTGCATAGAAATTAAATGATGGTGTAGATACTCTTTCTTCTCTTTCAAGGTGTTTGATAATTGAGAGAATGTTAGGAAAATGATGTCTCAATTTGCATTTACATAAGGTTACTATCAATAGAAAGTTTATATTTGAGTACAAATTGGTTTGAAAACTTTTCTTAAGCTATACACTAGCTAGATAAGTACGTTGGTAAGTTTATGTTGCAATTTTATGTCTAGATTTGAAGATAGTAAAATTTTTAATTTTGAAAATTTAATTTGAAATTTTTGAAGTCAATTTTAAAGGCCTTAGAAGCTCTGAATGGATTCGAAAGTGGTGTTTTTGTTTATGGATTGATAAATCACTTCAAATAATTTGTTAATTGGATGCTCAAATAAATATTAATGGCCTCTGGAAGTTGGGTCTCCTAAAATGGGAAACATAAAAATGTGTTGGGATTTACATGTGTTGGTGTGTGTTTCAACACATTATATGACATCTTGTATTGGAGATTAAGTTCAGTGCCACTTTTTGGGTAATTTTAGCTCATGGTTTTATAATATCGTTTGATGGTTTTATTTATTGTATCTCTTATATATTTGGTATATGAGATGTGATGCAGGAGCATCTTGGGATTCTTAGCAATCTTGCATCAACCAAAACTATTTTTTCCTATTTGATATGTCTGTTGTTTCTGTTAGCAGTTGATCTGTGCTTGTTCTTTTATGTTGTGGTCACTACGGTGTGTTCATGGCTTCATCTTGGTCCTTATCCTATGATCACACATCATTTGGATTCATCATGTGTGATATTTTGTAGTTTCTTTGCATGGCTGTCTTGTTCTTCATTTTCTTGGTCAGTCATTGTGTTTTCTGATCTTTCGATGGGAATCTCCATTCACGATCGTGCCAAATCAGTGATACGTTGGAGGCCAACATATTGCTATGATCACATCTCTTTTTTCTTTCATTATAGATTGTTCCAGATGATTTAGGTCATGACCTATTTTTTGTAACACATTTTCTCAATTATTGGGAAATGTTATCTTTTATGGGCCGACATGACATTGTGATTGCTTTATAAGCTTATGGAATTATTCCTAAGCGATAGGTGATTTTCATAAGATTATTTGGTGTTAGTTGACTAGGATATATAAGATATTTTCCGATCATAATCATGCATGTATGCTTGGCATGTGAGACTGAATGTTGCAGATTTGTTGTAAATGATTTTCTGATAATAAATTGAGGATTGATCTTTCATTTCTATCCATCTTGGATTTTTGTTCTCTTTTTTCCGCTGTGTTGTTTGGCTACAAGGATCAGACTAATCTCCTTGAGGTTTCTCCATCCTTGAATGTATCAAGTGGTATCAAAGCAAGGTTTACAGGGTTTTTCAACTTAGGCTTTTCTTGTGGGATGGTGGTTGAAAGGATCCAACCTACAACTTCTAAGGATTGTGACAATGGCCAGGATAAATGTTAGAGGTGGAGCAGGAATGCAGATCCAACAATCTTATATTTGTTGAAACAAATTTCTGCCCTTTTGGAAGAAACAAAGATTTCTTAGAGAAGAGGACAACATATAGAAGATGTCAATGATGAAGAAGGAGATGAAAAGAATTAGGAACTAGCAGTAAAAGGGGAGAACAATGGGGCACAACTAGAGTTGAAGCATAAAGAAGAGAGGTTCATTAGAGCCTTGACTAATGTTAATAGGAGGCCTCACTTCAACCCACATGATTATCATGGAAACATATATGTTGATGAATTGATAGATTGTATCACAGATATGGACAAGTATTTTGAGCTTTAAGGAACTACAAGAGAGAAGAAGGTAAGGCATTCCTGCACTAAGTTAAAAGGACATGCATCCATATGGTGAGAAAATTTGCAGACAAATCGGTAGAGAAGAGGTAAAGACAAGATCAAATCTTGTGATAGGATGTGACTAATTTGAAGGCTAAGTTCTTGACTAAGGATTACCAAGTAAGTTTGTTTAGAAAGTTGAAGAATTTGAAGCAAAGAGACCTAAGTGTTAAGAGTTATACTGAAGAGTTCTACAAGGTGAACATCAGATTCAGTCATATAGATGATGAGGATAAACAATTTTCTAGTTATCTTAATGGTTTGAGGATGTTGATACAAGATGAAATTAGTCTATTGCAGATTAGGAGTGTGGAAGAGGCTTATAAGTGGGCCTTGAAGGCTGAAGAGAAGCTGACTAGAAGGCATGAGAAAAGACAAAGAGGCAAAGGTGGAAGTTTTCAAAGAGGTAGAGGCATACCTTTTGTAGATCAAGGAAAAAGTGAGTCAGAAGCTAAGGACAATGATTGTTATAGGAGAAATGATAGAAGTTCCTACCAGAATGAAGGGCAAGGTAGTGGTGAAAGGAGGAATTTCAATGGAACTTGTTTCAAATGTGGTGAAGTAGGACATAGAGAGTTTGAACGCAAGAAAGGTAACTCTAAGAAGAAGGCAGAAGGTATTAGGAGAACATCATTTGTTGATGAAGAGTCCACTGGTTCAGTGAACAAAAATCAAGCAAAGGAAGGTGAAACCTTGAGGACTAGGAGAATCCTATACCATAGAGAGAAAGAGGAGTCTATACATAGGAATAATTTATTCAGAAATAGATGTAAGGTACAAAATGTAATTTTGTCATAAACAGTGGCAACTCTGATAATCTTGCTTCAGAGGAGTTGGTTCACAAACTGAAGTTGCAGAGGATGGAGCATCCTAAACCCTATCAGATTGCATGAATACAAGATGAACATAAGGTATTGGTAAGTGAACAATGCCTAGTTAAATTCAAGGTGGGGAAGTATTATGATGAGTTTTGTGTGTATTATGCCTATGGATGTGTGTCATATATTGTTGGTTAGGCCATGACAGTATGATAGGAAAGCTATCTATGATGGTAGAAAGAATGTATACACTATTATTTCTAATGGGATGAAACAAAATTTGTTACCTTTAGAGGAACCTCTTAAGAGTGAAGTCTTTACCAATGCAAGGACTTTTTTAGTGGGTGGTAGGAATTTTTTTGATGGTATGACGCATAATAATGTATTTTTTGCTTTAGTACCTAAGGATTCTAAGAAGAATGTCTTGGTAGAAGAGCATCCTAGAGAAATCACTAGATTTTTGAATGATTATTCTTACATCATATCTGATAATGTACCTATTGTATTACCACCATTAAGAAGTATTAGTCATTACATGGATTTGATACCAGGGGCTAGTCTGCCTAATAAAGTAGCATATAGGATGACACCGAAAAATAATGAAGAACTCAATAGGAAAGTACAAGATTTGTTGTAGAAAGGGTTGATCAGAGAAAGTTTGAGTCTATGTGGAGTGTCTGTAGTGTTAGCACCTAAGAAATATGGATAATGGAGGATATGTATTGACTCAAGAGCTATCAACCAGATTATAATTAAGTATCAGTTTCCTTTTTCAAGGATGGATGATTTGATGGATTTTTTGAGTGGAGCTGAGTATTTCACCAAGATAGAAATGAAGAGTGGATATCATCAAATTAGAATCAAAGAAGGTGATGAGTGGAAGACAACATTTAAGACAAATGAAGGATTGTATGAGTGGTTGGTAATGCCTTTTGGATTGTCTATTGTACCTAGTACTTTCATGAGGTTAATGAATGAAGTCTAATGAAGATTCTTGGGTAAGTTTTTCATTGTGTATTTGGATGACATCTTGATTCTCAGTAAGAGAAAAGATGAACATCCGATGCATGTTGAATAAGTATTACAGCGGTTGAGGGAAGACAAGTTGTTGATAAACATTAAGAAGTGTACTTTCATGAAAACGGAGTTAGTATACTTAGGATTTTTAATATCTTCCAAAGGATTGAAGATGGAGCTTGAGAAAGTAAAATTCATTTTTGAGTGGCCTACACCAGAGAATGTTGGAGAGGCAAGATCATTTCATGGGTTGGCAAGTTTCTATCGGAAGTTCATTAGGAACTTTAGTTCAATATGTGGAGTGCTGACTAAAACTATGAGATGAGATAGAAAGGAGTTCAAAGGGACACATGGAGCACAAAGGATTTTGCATTATTGAAGCACAAGGTGACATCACAAAAGGTATTAGCTTTACCTGATTTTAATAAGGTATTTCAAGTATATTGTGATGCTAGTGGAATGCAATTGGAGTTGTCTTGAATCAAGAAGGAAGACTTGTTGCTTATTTCACTGAGAAGTTGAATGATGATAAGAGAAGGTATTCAGTGTATGATCACGAATTATATGCTATAATTCAATCTTTCAAGAAGAAGAGACATTATTTGTAACCTAGGGAGTTTGTACTATATATTGATCATCAAGCATTAAAGTATTTAAGCAACCAAGGTAAGTTGAATCAAAGACATATGAGATGGGTTGAGTTTATGTGGAGTTATACATTTCTGTTGAAATATAAGAGTGGTGTGTCAAATAAATTTTTTGATGCTTTGAGTAGGAGAAGGACTTTGTTGACTGAGATGAAAATTGCAGTATTGGGATTTGAAGAATATAAGGTCTTGAATGAGGAAGATCCAAATTTCCGTGAACCTTGGAAAGCTTGTAAGGAACCTATTGTCGCATATAGAAGTAAGTTTTTGGATTATTTCATTCCAGATGGATGTTATTCAGAGTAAGTCAATTATGTATACCTACGAATTCCATGAGAGATAATCTGATTAATGAGAAACATAGTGGAGGTTTAGCAGGACATTTTGGCATTGATAAGACAATATCTTTGGTAAGTGAGAATTAATTTTGGCCACAAGTTCAGAAGGATGTGGAGAATTTTGTAAAGATTTGTAAGGTATGTCAAGTTTCTAAAGGTAGTAGTCAGAATCTGGGGTTGTATACACCTTTGACAGCACCGGTTAGCCTTGGGAAGAGATTTGTATGGATTTTGTACTTGGTTTTCCTATAACACAGAGAGTTTGTGACTCAATGCTTTTGGCTGTAGATAGATTTTCTAAGATGGCTCATTTTATTCCTTGTAAGAAGACTACAAATGTAGTGCTTGTAGCTGATTATTTTTTTAGGGAGATTGTGAGATTACATGTATTACTTAAGAGTATTGTTTCATACGGGGAAAGTAGGTTTGTTGGTTATTTTTGGAGGATACTTTGGAAGATTGGAAGAAGATGAAAGATGATTTAAAGTTTAGTTCTAATTTTCATCCACAAACTGATGGATAGACAAAGGTTGTGCCACACGCAAAGTTTTCTTATAACAATTTAGTAAATAGGAGTACACCTAGAAGACACCATTTGAAGTGGTTACTGGGTTTAATCCTAAGGGAGTAGCATAATTAAGGGATATCATTCATGATGTTAAGAGGAGTGTTGAAGGAGAGGAATTTGTTGAGGTTATGAGATCATTGTATAAAGGAGTGAGACATTATTTAGAAGAAATGAATCAAGTTTATAAGAGGAGAGCAGACATAAGGAATTTTAAGTAGGAGATGAAGTTATGGTATACTTGCAAAAGGGTAGATTTCTTATTGGTATTTATAACAAGTTAAGGATGAAGAAGTTTGGTCCTTGTAAAATCTTGAGGAGATTTGATATAATGAATGCATATGAAGTGGAATTACTAGAGGACGTTGATATATCACCAGTATTCAATATAGCATATTTGTATGAGTATCATGAATCAGATTGCAGTAGCAGTGAAGGATCATATGTTGGATAGAAGTATCCTAAGAAGTGAATGGATCAGATAGAGAAGATTTTGGATAGCAGAGTTTGTCAAAGTACAAGAGGTAAGTAGTATATGCAATATCTTGTCAAATGGAAGGACAGACCAGTGGAGGATTCTTCATGGATTTCTCAGGCTGAGGTTAACCACTATGGTTTTCCTTTGGCCCTAACAAAGTGAGAGGTTCACTTTTCAACTACCTTGGGTGTCTGATGTAGGAGCATCTTGGGATTATTAGCAAACTTGCATCAACAAAAATATTTGGTTTCCTATTTGATTAGTTTGATGTTTTTGTTAGTGGTTGATCTGTGCCTGTTCTTTTGTGTTGTGTTCACTACAGTGTGTTCGTGGATTCATGTTGGTCCTTATCCTATGATCACACATCATTTGGATTCATCTCACATGAGATTTTGCAAATTCTTTGCATGACTCTCATGTTCTTCATTTTCACGATCAGTCATTGTGTTTTTTTTATCATTTTCACGATCAGTCATTGTGTTTTTTTATCATTTTCCGATCTTCAAATGGGAATCTTCATTTGCGATCATGCCAAATCGGTGATATGTTTGAGGCTGAATTATTGCTATGATCACATCTCTTATTTATTTCATTGGAGGTTGTTCCAGATGATTTGGGCCCTGATCTATTTATTGTAACACATTTTCTCAATTATTGGGAAATGTGACCTTTTCTGGGCTAACCTGATGTTGTGATTTCTTTATACGCTTATGGACTTATTCCTAAGGGTTAGATGATTTTCATAAGATTATTTGGCATTTGTTGGATAGGGTTCGTAAGAGGTTTTTTTTTATCATAATCAGGCATGTATGCTTGGCATGTGATACTGCATCTTGCAGATCTATTGTAAATGATTTTTAGAAAATAATTGAAGGTTGATCTCTCATTTTTTTCCATCTTGGCTTGTTGTTCTTGTTGTTTTCCATTGTTTTGTTTGGCTGCAAGGATCAGACTGATCTCCTTGAAGTTTCTCCATCCTTGACTGCATCAAGATGGATGTTGTGTGTAAAATTCTTATAGCTATTATGTTACCTTTCAGATCTTTGTTTCTTGATAGTCCTATGAGAAGCTTGCTCTATAAGTATATTGTATTATTTTTTAATTTCTAAATAATATATTGAAGGCAACTTTTGGAGTGTGGGTTTTTTTTCTTTTGAAAGGGTTTTCCCTATGTTTTGTGTGCGTGTGTGTGTGTGTGCATGCATTATTTATGTTTATTTCTATAATTGTGGTAAAGATCTAAAAAAAAAAAATCATAGTTCCCTCCTCTGAAAGTTAGTGCAGGAAGTTGTTCCACTACCTTAACTTACTATCATATCATAAATTCACAAGTACAAATCACATGAATTCATCTCATGTCACGTACCATATAGGATATTTTCATATCACTTTCTATATAGGTGGAATTTTCTATCTCTTCTCTCTTAATCTTCTTCTCATTTTTTATGAATAGTTATAATTTCTTGTAGTTTGTGGTTATTTTTATTATAAGGTAGGAGATACTCATTTTATATATATTTCTATTATTTTGGAATTTTTCATGGAGCACTTATACCAAGTAGAATGGAAGAAGAGTTATTATAAATTGTTTAGATATAGAATAATGTTATATTTTTTTAGAGTATTTACATTTCATGATGATTAATAATGTACATGTACTTTGAAGTGTGCACTCATATTAGATTGTTATGTGCAACGAAGTAGGGGAAATATGTAATAGTGGCATTCTCTTATGCTTAGTTTATAGTTCATGGCCAAATCCCTATCTACATTTATTCACCTCTATTTATAATTCACCATTCACTTCTCATTATTGTAATATCATTTACATCCACATTCTTGTTAGAGTAATCTTTAGTTTTCCTATTAATTAAATCATGTTGATTTAATTAGTTAATTTATTACTCTTTAGTGCTTAAGCTTTCTCTTAGGTGCATTAATAATTAATTCTTTTATTAATTATTAATGTGCAACCTAGCTTTTTTAGGCTTTAGGGTTTTGTTCACCTTTATAAGTTGAACCTTGTAATTCTTTTTTCATTAACTTGGAATATAATTTTTCTCTCACAATTTTTGAGTAATTCTGAGTTTTGCTTTTTCCTCCTTCCTGCTTCTCTCTTGTAACAGGTTTCTTGCATGCAGATATTCTTGGCATTCTGTGGATTTGTATTTCTCAAATCCTACATGGTATCAGAGTCGTACTGCTGCTGCCCATTCTGGTGTTTTTTGAAGCAGTGATTCGAAGGAGAAAACCTCAGCTTTTTTGGAGTTTTTATCATCAATCTGGGGATAGAGTTTTTTTGGAGCACTTTGGGAAAAACTTAACCTCAGGGTTGAGTCTAGAAGGCCCAAAAACCCCTATTTTGATACAAGGCACAACATATTTGGCCTACTGTGCCTGTGGAGAAAAAAAATTTTGGCCTCCATGGCTGTTTGGGCATGTTTTTCGAGAAAAACATTCAAAAAATTAAAAAAAATTAAAAAATCAGCAAATTTTGTTTTTTTCATAAAGTTTTTTTCAAAAAAAAAACAATGTTTCCAAATGTTTGTTTAAAAAATCTTTTTACAAACAAAGGAAAAGGTGATACCTTTTAAAAATTACCCTCATGTGCAGCAAGGTAGGCATATGCAAGCAGTGATGTTAGCGGCCACAGGTCACAGATGGTAATTAAAATTGACAGTCATGAAACTGTCACACAAGTTTGACACTTCAAAAAAGCAACCTTTAGTGTTTTGGTCATATCTTGAGCATACGGGGTCAAAATTTAAAGTGGCATATACCGTTGGAAAGCTCTTTCTGAGTCTGTTCTCCTTATGTAGGTTTAGTATGAAAATTTGGCCATTTGAGTACCTATTTTCAATTTTAAAGTTTCAGCTTCCATTTCCCTCCTCACTGCACCAGGTTTTGATCTAAATGCAGTAAGGTCAAATTTCTCAAATTTTTTTAATTTAAAAGAGCTATCATGGGTTTTTCTACTCACCCTTCAGTCGTTATTTTGGAACGGGGTAATTATGAGTCATGGGCAAAGGGTATACTTACACATTATAGGTGGGTTAATTTTTTTCCTTATTTGTATGATCTCAAACCTAAACCAGCCATTTCAGAGGGAAAATTAGCAGGGGATATTATTACAGATCACATAGTAGGACTTATATTGTCTAGTGTTGATCATGACACTATATTGGCTATATCGGACATTGATTGTCCTCACCCACTTTGGACACGTCTTTGGGAGATCTTTGGAGACCCTAATCTCTCTCCATTCCCAAAGAATCTTGCTTTAGATTGTCTCATACCCATTGCTTGGAGAAAGAATACACGCTTTGATTGTGATACTTTAGAGGGGCTTGAGTAAATACACACCCTTACATCTTTCGATGGATCAGAGGCTTGTCTCACAGTTCCTAGTCTTCAGAATGAGACTTCACCAACATCTCCTGTTGTTCCTGAATCCATGCAACATGGCATCATTCACCTTCCAAACATAGCTACTTTGGACTCTAATCTTGCAGACATCTCCTTGTTTGTTGAGTCTTATATTGCAGATTTTGAGGATTATTTTGAGGACATTCATCTACTCTACCTTGACAGTCAGATTATCACTGTTTGCCCACCATTATCAGTGTAGTTAGCAGTTGCATTTCAGGATTCTCCACATCAGTTTGGATTTGGTATCATTTGTTTCAGTTCAGACAAAGAGATTCTTCAGCATTCGATCATGGCATACATCTTGAGTCAGATTGGTTCATCACTCTTCACAGGGTTTCTTCAACATCGTCCTTTGGATCCATTTCTTCCCAAGGGGAGGAATATCATTTTCCGCTTCAGGATCTCCTTTTGGATTATTCTACATCAGACATCTACCATTATGACATTTCTTCATTCTGGGGGGACTTTGGTGTCTCATCCCTCTCTCATGGGGGGTTGGTTGTACTTATGGTCTTGAGAGATTCTCTTGAGCCATTTATTTTCTGCATTTTTCTATCTCTTTTTGGAGAGGGGTTTTTCCCACTAGGTTTTCTTCTTTGTCTTTGGTTTATAGAGATTTCCTTGTATTGGGTACTTGATCAGGCCTTGTTGTCGAGACCCTTTTCCTGCTTTCATAGTTGTGCTAGGTTAGCTTACCCCCTGCGCTTAACTTAAGGGGGGGTGTTAGAGTAATATTTAGTTTTCTTATTAATTAAATCATGTTGATTTAATTAGTTAAGTTATTACTCTTTAGTGCTTAAGCTTTGTCTTAGGTGCATTAATAATTAATTCTTTTATTAATTATTAATGTGCAACCTAGCTTTTTAGGCTTTAGGGTTTTGTTCACCTTTATAGGTTGAACCTTGTAATTATTTTTTCATTAACTTGGAATATAATTTTGCTCTCGCCATTTTTGAGTAATTCTGAGTTCTTCTTTTTCCTCCTTCCTACTTCTCTCTTGTAATAGGTTTCTTGCATGCAGATATTCTTGGCATTCTATGGATTTGTATTTCTCAAATCCTACAATTTTGTCCCTACAAATTACCATTTTAGTCTGAAGATTCATTTCTAAGGGGCTAAGAATCAACCTAGCTCAATATCATAATGTGCATAGGAATGAACCTAAAATAAAATTTTACATTCAAATAATAAGTTTCTTGAGCCCTTATACTAACTATTGTGAGGCAACATGATTGATCTGAATTAAGAAAACAAATTACAATACCTGGTGTGAAACCTGTGGTATTGATGAATTCAATAAAAATAATAAAGATGAACAACAGAATTGTAAGCCAAACACTGATCCATTCTATTCAAAATTAGAGTTTATACAAATATGAAGGATCCTAAGAGTCACTAGAATCTCTTGGAAATTAAATGAAGAGTCGTCATAATGTTTATTACAAATAAACTTATTAAGACTACCAAAAATTTCAAAAAACTATATTAAAATTTAGGCCTACTTGGAGAAGGCATAACTTTCTAGTCCTAGGTCTGATTTGCGAACCATTAACTTCATTGGAAAGATAGTCAAAAATTGTAGACCCAAAAATAGAAAGTAAGCCCGGAGAAGGGATAGGCCCAGAAATGCCCTGAAGACCTCCAAAAATGTAGTTTACTGAGACAGAAAATACTGAAAAATTAGATTTTAGTATTTTCCCAATTGCATACTGATCATTCCTTCCCCCTTGAGAGGCAATGGGCCCCATTGCACTTATCTTCTGCAACAGATGAGGAAATTTTTCTTCAATTTGTTTTTTAGTTAACCAATTACCTTGATGAGGATGCTGACTAGCTCGAACCACCTGCTTCACAATAGTGTATAGGCCATAACAAGGAGGATGAAGCTTCATGTTTGGTCCATGAAGGTGCTCTTCCTGAAGATGTAACCATACCTTTTCACCAATGTGGAAGTGATGAGGAGTTCTATGTTTATCATGCTTTCCTTATACTTCTGATTACTCTGCTTCAAAATCTGATGAACTAGGTGTCTACTGTTATCAATTAATGTTTTTGAATCTCATGTGCGAGGATGTTTTGAATGATACATCTGTAAGATATGAATTATCATTTGATTCACCACTTCTGTCTACCCATCTGTTTGGAGATGGAATGTTGTGGAATTTGTCAACTTTGTGTCCATTTTAGCCCATAGTGCAGACCAAAATTTGTTGATGAACCTGCTATCCCTACTAGAAATAATGTTTTTTGACAAACCAAAATGAACCCAAACATGGTCAAAAAATAACTTGGAAACCTCTTCTGTAGAAATCATTTTTTGTCCATCTAATTTTGTTGATTTTTTGTTATGGCTACCTTTGCATTGTTAAGGAATTTGAATCAGAAGATATAATAAAACTAAGATGTTATAGATAGTTGATATTCGTTGTAGGATACAATTGCCGTTGTGATTGATTTATTCTACAATGAATATCAACTATTTATATTGAATCGAAAGTATATCAACCATGAACAGTCATGTCTTATCGTAAATGATGACTGTATATAATATGCGGTTTGCTTAACACATTTGCATATTAGTATAACTGTCGGCATATAACAAAAGAGGTTTAAACAGTCATGATACTTATCGTGACTGTCATATATGAACAGTCACGATATTATCGTGACTGTCATATATGTCAATCATGATAAGTATCGTGACTTATATTACTAATGTTATGTTATGCTATGTTATTGTATTAAACAGTCGATTCAATATTATTTATTATGTGATATATATATATATATATATCATGATTTTGTTTGATATATTATATTAATATATATTATATATTTAATTTAATATATATTATATATTTAATTTAATATATATTCTATATCCCATTATATATATATATATATATATAAAACAATTGTTATGTCGTTTAGTAAACACGAACGAACAATATTTTAACACTCCCTCTTGAGAGAGAGTTTACCAATTTAGTAGAATTTTTATATCATGATATTTGACTTAATTCAAAATGTCATATCATGATAATTTATCACTCATAATAACAATATACATATTTAAGATGTCCGGACCAATCCGGCTCAACCCCTTTTGGGAGTCTATCTTAATAATTGTTACACAACCAGTGATAATCTCAGTAACAAGATGTCCAGACCAATTCGGCTCAACCCCTTTCGGGAGTCTATCTTGAAACCTAGTTTCTATTGGCAAGATCGTCACCCTGAAATAGAACCGATAAACAGAAGATCGTCATCTTCACAAATTTGAAATATTTCAATAATAATTATATATATATATATATATATATATATATATTCATGAATAAAGTGTACATCAATAATTATATTTGGATCAAACCAATTTTCTTTCTGAAGAATTCTATCTTCACCCTTGCAAGAGATTTAGTGAAGATATCAGCATTTTGTTCTTCAGTGCTGATGTAGACTAGTTTAATTATTTTCCTGTCTACCATATCTCTTACATAGTGATACAGAATCTCTATGTGTTTTGACCGATTGTGAAAAAATATGATTTATAGAGAGCTTGATGCAACTCTAATTATCACAATGAATAATAGTAGGTGATAAGGGTTTACCAAATAGGTCAAAAAGTAATTTCCTTAGCCATACTGGTTCTCTAGCTCCCATGGATGCAACCATGTATTCTACCTCTGTTGAACTCTGAGCTATAGCTGATTGCTTCCGACTAAACCAAGAAATTACTGCAGAACCTAAACTGAAACAAACTCCTATGGTACTTTTACGATCAGAGGAACTTCCTGCCCAATCTGAGTCTGAATAACCTTGAAGTTGAATTTCAGTCTTGT